>CM077098.1:116726321-116828029 GCA_039513925.1 Platanthera zijinensis | reverse complement strand
TTTTACATTGTTATAAGAATTATTACAAGGCTTAAATATTTGGACCACAAGATTTATTGTGAGAAAACATAGGTAAATACTTCCAGCATCCTTCTCTCGGTCAATCCATCTATTCGAGGATGATATGGTGAACTGCATTTTAATTGTGCCCCTTGTAACTTAAAGAGGTCAGTTCAAAAATTGCCCAAAATGGGGTCCCGATCAGATTATAATAGTTTAGGTAATCCATTCAATTTTTCAATATAATTCCAGAAGCTTTAGCCACAATAAGAGTGGCAATGTGGTTTTTTAAGTGGGGCAAAATGGGATGCTTTAGAAAATCGGTCATAACTAAATAACCGAGTAGGATAATGATAGTGGTAAATGCGTTATAAAATCAATAGTGAGGTGCATCCATAAATTTGTCGAGGTAGGTAATTGATGTATTCCCGGACTCAGAATTGATTTTAAAAGATAAAACGTTTGATATCAATTTTAAATTAAATTGCACAGGTTGATTATGTCATGAGAATTTTCAATCGATTGTCATCCAAACATTTACAAATGCACATTAAATGTCTACCACTCGCTCATATTCAACGTTGTGAATAAGTTCATCCACACGCATTAGCAAGAAAAGAAGACAAGCACAAATTTAAAATTAACGACAAACAACAGTAGTGTAATCTTAAGCAAGCGAACTCTGATTTTAATGGTCAAATATTTTGGGCATAAATATTATACTAATAGTGAGAGAGATATGAGTTTGCCCCAAACAGAGGAACGGCTGGAGCCGGTTAAGGAAATAGAGGTTGTTGGCTCGGGTGGAGCAACACGACCGTGAGCGGCGGCGGCGGTCGCCTGAGGCTGGACTGCCACCAAGAGGGTCTTCGGGGACTGAACTACCCAAGGAAGGGTTCGTCGACGTCGTCGAAAGGGGATTCGGAAGGAATGGCGGGCTGGAGTGGGATATCGACGCCAAAACGAGCAGGGTTGCTCGATCCTGTCAGAGGAGGCCTGGAGCTGGGTCGTCGGAGGTCGTCGGAGCTGGAGGAGGCAGCGGCGAGCCGAGGAATGGCAAATCGGAGAGTTGTCGCGCTGAATTAGAGAAAAATGACAAGGACAACAATCTCGTCGCTTTCTTCTTCTTTCCCGGCTACCCTTTCGATAGGTAGGGTTTAGGGTATAAAGAGAGTGTTTTGTATTTTAAGAGTTAACCGATAGGAAAAAGAGTTGGGCCGTTGGCCGGCTGAAAAATAGCTAATAGGATTTTAATAACTTTAATAACTGAGAAGGGGTATCAAAAGAGTGGTCGGTTGTAATCTTTTAAGACTAGAAAATTAAGGATTTAAGGTGAGGGTTTCAAAGGATATATTTATTGTTTTGGAAATTTAGGGTTGGAAATCAAAAGTTAAAACACCTAAACTTCTCCCTCATATTTAATTACAAAATATATTATAAAAACAAAAATAAATTTCGCTTCTTTCAAATACGTAAACTCATTTGCTTGCTCAATTAAACACATTTGACGAACCTATTCATTCATGATCTTATCGGTCAGTCACTCCAATAAGTCAAACGATGGTGCGTGTAACATGCACGATACAACATGCGTGAAAACTAAAACATAAAATACGTGAAGACATGCGCTACAAAAATATAAAAAATAAAATAAAATAAAGATGCATGCTTGGGTTGTATCAGTAATGGTTGTAGTACATATGGAGAATGATTTTGTGATGTCTTTTTTCATATTTAACAGTGAAATAAATCTTGTAAGGTGCCCTGAATGCTAGAAGCCCATGCGTTATGTGAGGCGTGCTTGTGGTTATGTGTCTCTGTTAAATTTTGTTTTACTTCTAAATGTTGTGGAATGATTAGTCCGTGTTTATAATATATATAATCTCCTCTTTCATCCAGTCGGAGTTAGCAGTGGAATTGAGTGATATTTAATGCATTAAGATTTGATTGAAGGGACTGTGGCATAATCTTGTGTAAGCCCATCTAACGGGTCCGGGGAGGGTAAAGTGCAGCGCGACGCGGATGCGAGCCGCTGCACTTTACCGATCCGATGGATGCGAGCACGCGGAGATGCGTGCACATCTCAGCGCACACATCTCAAAGCGAGTTAAGATGTGCACGCATCTCCGCGCGAGCTAAGATGAACTCGCAGCCGTCGGATCGCCTGCACTTCACGGTGCAGTGCATTCGCTGCACTTTACCCTCCCCGGACCCAAATCTAACAGGGAGTTGAAGTCACTGTGGTGAGGTGTTGGAAAATGGACAGGTAGTTTGACGGCAGAGGTGATGGATATCACGATAGGGTGGTATCCGCAACATTGTTTTTCATGACTTATATTGGACCTTGTAGTCATAGCCCACGAAGTTGGAGAGAAAGTTAATGCTCAGCCGCTCGGTGTGCATAAGTCTTGTGTTACGAGATTATGGACTCTTATAATCACTCAAGATTGTAAATGGATGCCCTAACAAGTATTGTCGCAAATTTGACACTATAGTGATTACTGCATACTTTTCTCCAACATAAGTTGGGAGAAATTCGGTGAATTGTGTGAATTTCTTGCTGAAATAGGTAATAGTTTGTAATTTTGTAAAAGAAACCGCCCCTAATGCCAATGCCGGAAGCGTTTCAATATTAAATGGTTCGAAGAAATTCGGTAACGAAAAAATACAAAAAGGCAATTAATAAATTTTTTGAAGTATCGAAGGCTAATTGAGAACAATCGATTCGTTAGAAGAATACTTTTTGAGCAGGTCTGAGAGGAGAAACGATTAGCGAAAATTCATTATAAATTTGTGATAATAGCTCTCTAGTCCTAAGAAAGCACTTACATCTTTCCGTGACGAAGGAATCGAAAATTTCAAACATTTGGAAAACTTGATATAAAGATTATTTTCATGTAGAAATTCAAAAATAGTTTTCAAATAGTTATAATGTTCCTGCTCAGTTATACTTAAACCAAAATATAATCGAAAAATACCACAACAATTTTTCACAAATAAGTTTGGAAGATTGAATTCATTGATAAACAAAGACATTACAGTGAACTCGTAGTTTTCTTGGTGAGTACGGAATATTGTTTTATAGATGTCGGTGTCGGGCATTCAAATTTAATGGTAGCCAATAGAGTTCATCCAGTAATTGACCGAATGTCGGGGAAATTAATCTTTCTCTTATTTTATTTAGTGGGCAACATCAATATTCCATCTTTTTTCTAAATAAGGATCAGGGGAGCGCTAAAATTGGAGATACTTGACCTAATTTGGCCGGTTTGTAACATTTCCGTAATTAAACGCTCGATCTCTTTTTTTTTTTGAAGCGTGGATAAAAGAACGGATTAACATTTGTCGCTGATGATTGAGGGGCATGAGGGAATTGTGTGAACAATTACAGGTGAAGGAGGGATCATAGTGGGTTCTTGAAAAGATTCAAAAAGTGTGTAAGCGAAGTTTAAAAGTGTCAGTGAGTGTTGGGAAAGAGTTAAGGAGAAAGTAAAGGGGGAATATTGAGGAGTAGATGAGGCAGCTGATAAAACGAAACATATTGCAGTGGCATGCAAGGACACGAGCCGATGTAACTGAGGAGAAGAGACTGATTTAGGGAGGGAAATGTTATGTATGACATTTTAAGGTTCACATAGGCAGTGGAAACGGGTCCTGATGATGGTAACCACCGAACTCCTAAAATTATATCAGTGTCATGTAGGTCCAGAACGTATAAATGAAGAGTGAAGGTATTAACTTGAATAGACAATGGAATGTTTTCGCATTTTCGTTACAAGTGATGTACAAACCATTTCACATAAAGGTCGAAAAGTCCTTAACAGACAGAACGGTTAATCGAAGAAAGGAAGTCGCCAAATGAAAATGAAATTATGAGAACTTCCCTCATCGAGTAATGAGTCCAAAATTTGGTTATCAATGTACGCTGTCAAACATAAGTTGTGAGCAGGAATTGTGTCATGTAAGGCGTTATGAATACAGCAGAATGGTCGGGTTCCTCCGGGTAGTCAATAGGCAATGACTGAGAGGTCTACATCGTCAGTCTCGATCTAGTTAAAATAAAGAAGAGGGTTATTACCCTTACACTTAAAACCATAAGAATACTTATTGTCACAATTGTAACAAAAGCCTTTATCACGACGATCATAGAGTTAGCTCGGTGTGAGAAGTTTAATTGGAATCTTGGAAGTAAGATCTAGTGGAGTAGGTTTAAACATAAATGGTGGCGAGCAAGAAGGTTTGTTCGAATGAAAACTCAGGTCATCACCCGCGTGATCTTCATACATCCGAGCCAAAGAAAAGACTTCATAAAGTTCAGTTGGGCGTTGGGTTAAGACGGAACATCTAATATGTGGTTTGAGGTGGTAAATAAAAGCACTACTGAGGAATTGCAGAGAAAAAACAGAAATGCGGATACACAAATCTTCAAATTGTTTTTTGTAAGAGTGAACGGTCGTAGACTAGGTTAACTTTTTGAGTGCACCAGACGAATCCTCATAAGCAGAAGGTCCAAAGCGTTTAATTAGAGAATCAATAAACTGGATAAAGGTTAGGGTCGGATGATCACAAAGTGTTGCTTGATACCAGTGTGAACATGGTTTATCAAGGTGGATAGTGACATAGAACAAGAAGTCAGTGAGCCGAACTTTATTATACAACAACACTCAAGCCTTTATCCCACTATAGTGAGGTAGGCTTTATGAATCTTTGTTGTCATTGTGCCCTATCTTTAGTCATAATCTCAGTACATCATGTCTTTCCTTATAGTTTCATTCCAAGTCTTTGTTGGTCTACCCTCCCCCGTTTAACATGCCTAGTGACTAAACTCTCACAACACCCAACAGGTGCCTCTAATGGTCTCCTTTGTACGTGTCCAAACCATCTTAGTCGAGCTTCTTGCATCTTCTCTGCAATTGGTGACACTAATGTCTTATCCCTGATACATTCATTCCTAATTTTTTCAGTCATGCATGTCCACACATCCACCTAAGCACTCTCCACAACTCCCATTTTTTGCCCATGTACATATTTCATACCAAACACTCAGAGCATTGCTGGTCTAATTGCAATATGGTAAAACTTATCTTTAAGTTTTAATGGTACTTTTTGATCACATAAGATCTCTGACGTGTCTCTCCACTTCAACCAACCTGCTTGGATTCTATGTATCACATCTTTATCAACAACTCCATCTTTTTGAACTATCGATCCAAGATATTTAAAGCACTCACTGCGGTAAATATCTTGATTACCCAACTTAATAACGAAGTCATCCGCCCTTCTTCTACTGCTAAATTTAAGCTCCATATACTCCGTCTTTGCCTTGCTCAACCTAAAACCTTTTTTCTAAAGTGTCTCGCCGAGATTCAAGTTTCGCGTTTACACCTCGAGCGCCCCATCGACCAAAACGTTATCATCTGCAAACAATAAACACCGAGGTATTGCTTCTTGGATATGTCTGGTGAGCTCATCTAAGATAAGGGTAAAGAGTTGGGCTTAAAGCTGAACCTTGATGAAGCCAACAGTAATAGGGAATTCTTGTGTTAATTCTCCAGATGTCATCACCTTCGTCACTGAATTTGTATACATATCTTTGATTATGTCAATGTATGATGCATTTGCACCTTTTCTTTCTAAGACTCTCCACAATATCTCTCTTGGAAGACTATCATAAGCTATCTCAAGATCGATAAACAACATATGCAAATCTTGTTTTCTTTTTCGATAGTTGTCAATGAGTCTCCTCAAAAAATATATAGCTTCCATGGTCGACCGCCCTGGCATGAATCCAAATTGATTCTTAGAGATGCTAGTCTCTCGTCTTACTCTTCTTTCTATAACTCGTTCTCATAATTTCATTTTATGATTCATCAATTTAATTCCTTTGTAATTAACACAATTTTGTATCTCTTTTATTCCTATACAAACGTATCAAGATACTTTCTCTTCATTGGTTCAACATCCTCTTTGATTTCGAAATATAATTGAAGAGACATGTGAGCCACAAAATTTCTTATTTCTCTAGACATTTCAATACTTTGATGGGTATATAATCTAGCTCAGCAATCTTTCCTTCTTTTATCTTCTTTAAAGCATCATTTACCTCTGATACTTGATTTTTACGATAAAAACTTTTTTTTATATACTCCTGATTTACTTAACTATTTCAAGTCCAGTTTATTGCATTTTGCTTCATTATAAAGCTGATAAAAGTAACTTTTTTATCGCTCTTTAATAACAATATTATTTGTCTTTTGCAACCCGCTTGAGCGAGAGTAAGAATGACTCCCACTGTGCGCTCCGACGGCGAGTGCACCGGTCATTCAAGTATATAAAGCGGGAATAGATCTCTGAGTATCGATCTCTCGCAGAACACGATTTGGTGGATTAATCGGAATTAAAATCTAAGTATGAAAGCGTAGTCGGAAGCATTGATTTAAGATTTTGTTTTCTAAACTACAACCAGAAATAAACCACTACGCTCACAACTACAGGTCGCCTTCACAACCACACTCTCACAAACAAAAATGAGGATCGCTCTCACTTCACACTTGTGAAGCATCACTCGCTAGCACACAAATGAGGATCGCATTCGCCTGTTCGTCAACACTTTGCAAATCACAAAGCAAACACTCTCACAATCTCTTCTCAAGAACACAAGCACTAGAACATCACAAACACAACCAAGAATGGCATCTCTTCAAAATAAATCATAAATACATAAGAAAATGACATTCATTGAAACACAATAGAATAGACATGACTAATGTTAGCTAATAATTGTATTGCCCTATATATAGGGGGTTTTCTTTTTCATACCAGATTTCTATTTTTCCCGTTTAACATGGTATCAGATCCACGGGAAGAAAAAATGCCCTAGCCGCCGCCCGCCGCTCCGCAGCACAACGAACTCCACTGTCGGCCACCCTTCTCCCCTCCACCTCCTCCCTTCTCCCTCTCACATTCCCAAAACCTCCGACTGTCGCGGGTACCCACGTAACCCGCCGATCGGCATACGGGGTCCGATCGGTGCCCCGGATGGCCGCCGCTCTGGCAACCGTCTAATTTTCCCCATTTTTCTCAGAAAAATTTCGCTTTTCATCCCTCTACCTCCTACTAGGGGGATCAAGTAATCTCTCCACCGGATCTCCCTATATCATAGATCTTGGGATTTTTCTCTCTTTTGTTTTATCTCATGAAAAGCCTTCTACCTCCTCATTCAAGCCTCCTTTGACTTCAACACTGAAGGATCTATTGTTCTTAATTTGAGGGGGTCCTATTGGTGGTGTCTGGCATTTTTTCCGGTATCGCCCTTTTTCGGCAATCTCATGGAGGATGATTTTCTTCTTCTTGGAATTTTTTTTTCTGCCGACACATCTTTGTTCTCTGATTACATTATGTTTGGCGTGGTGGATTCTCCTGACATATCACAACCTGCTGGATCTACCCGGGTTGGGCATGATCATACGGCGTCTCAGATCACCACGATTCGTCTTGATACAACAAATTATCTATCATAGTCTCGATCTATTACCTTGGCCCTTAAGAGTCGTCGTTTGTTTGGCTATGTTAACGGGACTATTACGGAGCCAGCATGGACCTCATCTACATGGGCTCAATCGGAATCAGAGAACTTTTTGGTTATGTTATGGTTGATTAATTTCATGCAAGAGACTATTGCACGGAATTACCTATTCTTGGATGTCATTGCAGATATTTGGAGTCGTGCTAAATCTACCTATCCAAGAAAGGCAACACTGCTTAGATCTTTCAGCTACGACGAAAGATATTTCTCCTTCGACAGGGGGATCGACCACCGTCTGCTTAGTATTTGGAGTTCACTCAGTTATTTCAGGAGTATGACCATTTTACATCCCTCAACCTTGTTTGCATTGATGATGCTCTTCTTGTTCGTGCTCACGAAGATCGGAATAGGGTGTTTGAGTTTCTATATGGTTTACACCGGGACTTTGATCAGATTATTGTTCAGATCCTTGGCTGCATACCAGTCCCTTCGTTGTCAGAGACCTATAGCATTGTGTTATGGGCCTAGGCGGGGGTTGCTCGTTGGAGTAGAGAGCCGCCAATATCTCACAACAAGGGGCAAGAACTAGATTTCATTTCTTCATAACTCCATACAAGACTTTAAGGGTCTATATATAATAGGACTTCGGGCCATAATTGTAAATACACAAGGGACATTAAAAAAATACGCAACGACTACGATTGGACTCATACGACACATTATAACACACTCGACTCGACATAATACATATAATAATAGAGCCATAACAAATTGTCCAGTAGGAATATGACCGTCGTCAGTCTTGGAGTTCATAGGGTCTTTCTAATGGTTCTGCTCTTGCGGCTTCTCATTCTGGAGGTACCACTTCTGGGGACTTTAGGCCCCGGTCGGCCGGCCCTCGGACAAAGACCACATGATGTATGATTATTGTGGTCGGAGTAGGCATACTCGCGACACTTGCTTCAAATTGCATGGGCCCCCTCCATCGAGAGGTGGCATGGTTTCTCGCGGGGGACGTGGTGTACGTGGTCGTGGCCGCTCAAATTTTAGTTCTCCCCACTCTGCTCATCTGACTGAGATCATTGATGATAGTACTTCCAGTGCCCAAATCATAGAGTCTCTATCTCTACCAGGGGCCTTTTCTGCTGATGAGATGATGACTCTTCGTTGCATGATGCGGGGGTTATCCTCAAAGCCCACTTCTAGTCCATCCTCGTCTTTTGCTCATTCAGGCAGTCCAAGTTGTGAGGCCCCAAATCAGACCTCACTGGGATTTTGTATCTAAGCTTATTTCAAGTTATTTGTCTAGGGTGAAGTAAGGAGAGTGAGTACAAAATAAAGCACATAATAAAAACTTAACTCATGCATTGGGTCGTTCTGCAGTAAGTTCCTTTCATTCTTCCTCAATCAATTTAGTCTTTCTTTGCATATTCAAGGTCTCTTCAGTTACCTAAACAGAATTGACGACGGGCTTAGTCATAAAAATATGACTAAGTGAAAATCATACCTCTTTAACTGCTGTACAAGCAGATAGTCATGGGCAAAAAGCCCGATCGGGCTCGGCTTGACCCGGCCCGGTCGAGCCCGGGCTTTTTTCCAACCGGGATCGGCCCGGGCCCAGTTTGAACTGGCTCGGGCCGGGCTCGGGCTCCCTCTCAAAAGGGGAGCCCGATTAGGCCCTTCAGGTCGGCCCGGGCCGGCCTGAATTCAAAAAACCAGCCTAAATCCCGCCTAATCACAATCAGGCGCGATTTTTTAATCCCGCATGATCAGGTGGGATTAAAAATCCCGCCAGGCAGGATTTTTTTCCATAGCCCGGTGTCGGGGTCAGGCTAGCCCGGCCCGGCCCGGGCCAGGCAACCGGCAAAATTGAGGGCCCGGTAAAGGCCCCAAGCCCGGCCTTGACCCGGATCGGGCTTTTCCCGGGCCGGGCCTAGCCGTGCTTTTGCCGGGCCAGGCCCGGGCTTTTTGCCCATGACTACAAGCAGACAATAACCATATGTAGAAATATGCATAAGTATTTCACTTTTGGTAGATAGAAGTGCAGTAAATAAAGACATGTTTATGCAACATTCTTAAATACTTATATTCGTTTGATTCCTTCTTTTTTTCAGGTTCTTCAGGACGTTTCGTTTCTTTATTCATGTTCGTTCTTTATTCGTATTTAAACGTCTTCTTTCTACAGTTCTTATTCGTTCATATTGTCATTCATATTCATTCTTCATTCTTTGCTTATGTGATTCCTTTTCAATCAGCAAAATCTTTCTTCAGATTAAATCAACTGGTACAATTTCTTACTCGTAATTTTATTCATGTAGAAAATCATAAGGGTGGGTTAAAATGCATCTTGGTCTTCAACGACCTTTGCGCCTTCAACGACCTCTGGCCTTCAGCGACCGCAAATAAATTTCAGAGTATTCCACCATGGGTATTCAAACCCCCCACAGCACTGGGTTAACCCTTATCATTTCTCTATGCATAAACTTTTATTTTGCTATCCTTTCTTTCTTGTTATGACACATTTTAATATTCATCTTTATATTGAATTGCATGGCTAACAACTCTGTCTTTCATGAGAGAACAAAACACATTGAATTCAACTGTCACTTTGTGCGGGACAAAATTCAAGATAAGACTGTTATCATAGTGTTTGTGTCATCTGAGGATCAACTTGCTGACATTCTCACCAAAGCTGTTTCGGGGAAATCTCTTCATTCTTTCTCGCTCAAGCTCGGAATGCGGAATGTTTATGGTGTTAGCTTTAGGGGGGTGTTAAGTGTCAAGCTAACTTGGGTTCACCGGGTGGTGACCATATCAACATGGGTGGCTGATTTTATTTAATCCGTCGTGCATCGGATAGAAAGGTTACGAAAGAAACCGTAAGGTACGCTCTACCGCTCCGTCTCGTTCTCAACAGGTAGTACTTCACTTGAGCATATTAAATCATTTTTTTTGTTCCTTCTCTTTTTCATTTTAATGTTTGGCCTTCATGAGCACTTTACCTTGTTTTCTTCTTCTCTTTTTTCATTTCTGGATTACTGAGTTTGTTCCTAATAAATTATAGATTTTTCTCTCAAATCCCCAGGCTTAATATCCATTATGTTTGGGAGTTGAGACCTACATGCGAGTTTAAGGCTTCGTTTGGTTTGGCGTTTCGCCACCTCGGTTTGGAGCAAACGCCGCCGGACGGCGGTTAAACAAACGACCGCCGCCGGACGGCGGGTAAACAAACGACCGCCGCCGGCATTTGCTCCGTTTGCACCCGCAACAAGGAGGAAACGGACCCGATCCGCTCCGTTTCGACCCCCACCTCTCCCACTCCGATTCCAAAGTGGTGTTTCGACCCTCTGGATGCACCGACCACTGCCGAACCAAATATAGCCTAAGTCAAAGTTCTTTTTAGTGTGGATAGCCAGGATCTAAATTTGAGTTTAAGTTAACGTTTTTTTTAGTTGCAAATAGACAAACATAGATTGATTAACAATCGCCAAAATAATATGTGCGCGGCACTTTGCCAAATCTCAGCTCTAGCAACACTATTAATTTATGTTTTTAAATTTCTATGTCTTTGCATATAAATTTAATAAAAAAATTATTGATACTATATAATTCAAAAGAAATGGTGAAGCTTTTAGTTTTTTCATATGCTAATCAAATAAGGATAATATTAGCATTAATAAAAAAAACATAAATTATAATTTATTCAATATAGAATATTGTGTTTAAGATATATATGCTTACCTCCTTTTTGATATCCCTCAATCATGGAAATTAAATAAAGAAAAATTATATAATAATGTACTTTACACGTGAATGTGTGGACACACGAGATTGGATAAAATTAGGAATGAAAGTATCAGGGATAAGACAGGAGTAGCACCAATTGCAGAGAAGATGCGAGAAGCACGTCTAAGATGGTTTGGACACGTACAAAGGAGACCATTAGAGGCACATGTTAGGCATTGTGAGAGTCTAGTCACTAGGCATGTTAAACGAGGGAAGGGTAGACCAATAAAGACTTGGAATGAAACTGTAAGGAAAGACATAATGTACTTAGGCATTAGTGAGATTATGACAAAAGATATGCCACAATGGCGACAAAGGATCCATATAGCCGACCCCACTATAGTGGGATAAAGGCTTGAATGTTGTTGTTATTGTAATGTACTTTACACGTGAAGGGATGATGTGGCATGCATGTAAGATTATAGGGGATTAGCTGTCATGTAAGAGAGGCACAGATGTTATGCTCCTAAACTTTCAAAGCCTTGCATAAATGATTTATTTATGGGGATTGTTATTCGCAGACCGTGAATGGCTATTCGCAGACCGAAAAAAAACGTTTTTTTTGGGTTCCTTTTTTTTTTATTCGCAGACCGAATGGCTATCCGCCGATCGCTCCGCTCGCCATCTGCCGCTCGCCCCGCTCGCGGCGAAGAAGAGTCGATGTCCGCCGCTCGTCGCTGTGTGCAAGGGCGGACCTAGCTTAAGGCGCCAGGAGTTAGGGCATTTCCGAGCATGTAACGGGGATAGCGCGGCGACGAAGGCAGTGTGCTCTTTTCTCTCCGGCCCCGTCTAGTAGATCTATCTCCCAGGAAATGCCCGCCTCTGCCGCTGATCGCTGCTCTGAATCTTGATTTTGCCCTAACCGTGCTCCTGGTACTTTCTTCTTTTCTTCTTTTGATAGACTTGATATTTTTTGTGCACTTGTGGTATCAGTGCTTCATATTTTTTGATGCAGGTTATGTATACTTTTATGTAGGCTCCAATTTTGATGGTACTTGTGGTGCTGGTGCACATCTTGACCCTATTTTTTTACTTTTAATGTTGGTCTGCGAATAACAATAATTTCTGCGAATAACAAATTTAATAGTCTTTGGGTCTGCGAATAGTAATAATCTGCGAATAGCCATATTCGGTCTGCGGTTAACAATCCCCTTTATTTAATGGGTGTAGAAACTTTATCTTGCTAGCTGTTTTTTGTGTTTCTGACTATTCCCGCATTTTTTTGAGCGCGGAGGAACGCCGGACGGGTGGAAAAGGAGGCGGAAAAACAAATGAGCTCGGCCATCACAGTCACGTTTGGCTAAAACGCGCGGACAAAAAACGCCTAAACAAACGAAGCCTATATATATAAACATATATAGAGAGAGGATGTTAGATGCACATTTATAACCTCTATATGCAAACATGAATGCGGACTAAAAATAAAATTCTTCAATACAAATTTTTCTTGAATCTAAAAAATCAGTGAAGAGGGGGTTACCCGTGCAGTCACAACAGTACCCCAATCACGATAGAACCTTAGCCAATTATGAAAAAAGAGATCATATCTCGAAGACAATCAAAGTTCATGATGCATTTATAAGAACATGATCAAAATAGTAGAGCAAGTATCGCGGTTTGGAAGGGTTTTGTATTGTTGGCGCAGAGATTTGGTCAAGAATCAATGAATGTTTGACGGCTTTAAGGTCTCGGGGAGGAGACTGTCGGGGGAGGAGTCCGGGGAGAAGACATCGACTTCGAGAACACCTGCATGAAGAGTTCCAAAAGCATCCAGAGCCTCAAATAAGAGATCAGAGCTTTGTGTTCGATCAATGATGCGACCTTCAACTTCAGGAGTACAGGAGAGTCATGTTGTTGCGAGTCCGGGATTGAGAGTGTGTGACCCGGGAGAGAGGAGGGAAATCCTCAAGGAAGGAGGAGGAGACCGGCTTGGATCTCCAGGGATCTATGGTGGCAGCGGCGGACAGGGGCGTGCGGGCTGCGGCTAGGGTTCGGCAGGATGTTTCCCGATAGAAGAGAGAGAGGGAGAGAGAGAGAACTAGAGAGAGAAAAGATTTCACCAATAACTTTTTGATTGCTTGTCCCATAACCGGACCCTCCCTATTAAGGCTTCACTTGGCATTCCGTTTTCGTCCGGTGCGTTTTTACCAAACGTGACGCTGCAAGCTTTTTTCATTTGGATTTCCGCCTTCTTTTGAAACCGCGGCGTTTCTTTGTACGCGCAAAAAACGGCGGCCTGAAACCCTCCCGGTGAGCTCCATTTGCCGGCGTTTTGGGAGGAGAAAAAATCGTGAATCGAGTTTTCATCCCGCCTCTCTCCGTCGCTCAAGAGCCATTTTCCGGAGGTGGAGTTGAAACCGGCTCCGCCTCCACCTCCGCCTCCATCAAGCTCTACTTCTACATCTGGAGGTCACCGCCACCGGAGGAAGTGTTGGAGCTTGGCTTGGCTCCACCTCCCCCTCCCCTGCCTCCACCAAACTATAATCCTCCATCTGGAGGCCACCGGAGGAGGTGCTGGAGCTTGGCTTGGCTCCGCCTCCCCCTCCCCCGCCTCGCCAAACTATAATCCTCCATCTGGAGGTCACCACCACCGGAGGAGGTGGTGGAGCATTGCTTGGCTCCGCCTCCTCATCCTCCGCCGTGAGGAATAAAACTTAAGACATTAGGGATTTTAATAAAAATTATTAAAAATTTATTTTAGTATATATATATAATCAATAAAATATAATATATACATAGTTATATTAATATAGTTTTAAGAGTATATTAGAAAAACAGAAAAGAAAAAATAATTAAAAAATTATAGAAAATATTTCATAATAAACAATATTTATAAAACGTCACCGCTGTTTTGTCAAACGGACCTCTGTTTTGAACAGCTCTGCAAACACAGACTATCCAAACACATCTTCATTTCCAGCAACAAGTTTCAAACAGCTTCATTTACAAACCTACATTTACAACAGCTCCTTTTACAACCACAGTCGCTCTACCAAATGAAGCCTAAAGTTCAAGTGGGAGGTAAAAATACCAAAACGCCCCCCTCACGAGGCTTAACAAAAAGTGAGAATTAAAAGTACTTAAATCATAAAAAATTGAATACGACATATGAAGATAAAATTAGGCGGACGTCACTCGAGACTTATGGCGCTTGTACGTATGCCCCCAACGTGGATTTGTAACATCTCCACCCTCCTCGACATCAAGCTTGTCCCCAAGCTTGTCTTGGGGCGGTGGCGGAAGTGGAACCAAGGTCACTGTGGGTGGCTCGCGATGAAGGCCTTCAGCTGGGACGTGGAAGACGTCATGAACCTGAGCGTTGGCAGGAAGGCGGAGGCGATACGCCACGTCCCCAAATCCCGATGCAGTGGGAAATATCGAATGGCCCGAAGAACATGGGGGCCAACTTCTGAGAAGTGTCCTTGGAAAGGGTAGACCGGCGGTAAGGGCGGCGTCGCAGCCAAACCCAATCCCCGAGCGTAAAAAACAGCTCGCGGTGGCCCATATTGTAGGTCGTCTCCATGCGGGCCTGGGACTTGAGGAGGCGGTCACGTGCAAGGTGCAGAAGGTCGTCACGAGAGCATAGCTCGGCGTCGACGGCGGCGGAGCGGACAAAGGCACTCTTATTGGTAAGGAGGTGGGGCGGATCGCGGTCGTAGATGAGGCGGAAAGGAGTGGTCTAAAGGGTCATATGATAGGAAGTATTATAAAAAACTCGACCCACGGGAGCCAACGGGCCCAATCCTTGGGGTGATCCCCGACAATGCAGCGGATGTACATTTCGAGTGTCTGATTGACCACTTCGGTCTGGCCATCCGACTACGAGTGATAGGCAGAAGAGAGGGTCAGCTTCGTGCCACAAAGGGCAAAGAGCTCATCCCAAAACTCAAAAGTGAAAACCTTGTCCATGTCGGACACAATGCTCTCTAGTAGACCATGAAGGCGAAACACCTGATCGAAGAAGGCACAGGCCAGCGTGGGGACGGTGATGGGACGGTTCATGGCAACGAAATGAGCCCCCTTGGAGAACCGGTTAATGACCACGATAATGACGGAGTGGCCCCGAAAGGGAGGCAATCCCTCGATGAAGTCCATCGAAATATCTGCCCAAATATGAGTAGGAACCGGAAGGAGTTGTAGGAGGCCAGCCGGTGAAAGAGACTCTGTCTTGTTGCATTGGCAAATAAGGCACATGGCAATAAATGTCTGGATACTCCGTTTGAGGGTGTGCCAAAAGAATTTCACGCAGACGCGATGAAGAGTCTTGTGGACCCCCTTATGTGTATGACCATGGACGGCCGCCAGAATGTCAGTAATCAGCGGGGAAGAGTCGGGCACAAAGAAACGATCCTGGTACAAGATAAGGTCGTCCTGGACTGTCCAGTGTGGTGGGAGGCGTCCCTCCTGAATGCGTTGTAAGCCTGTAAGAGCTCGGTCAGGGCCGGCGCGTCGAGGATCTCCTGACGTAGGCGGGGCAGAATAGAAGACAACGGAGAGGAGACGGCGAAGAGAAGTGCGTCGGTAGTGTCACAACGGGAGAGAGCGTTGGCCGCACGATTCAAATTCCCCGCCTAGAATTCCACCCGAAAATCGTAGCCCAAAAGCCGGATCACCCAATGCTGCTGCGGAACTGTCGTCAAGCGTTGCTCTAATAAGTACTTGAGGCTGAAATGGTCGGTGCGGATGATGAAGGCCCAGCCCCACAAATAGGGTCGCCAGTGGTGAACGGCCTTAGCCAGGCTGATGAGCTCCTGCTCGTATGCCGGAAGCTTCCGATGGTGGGAGGCTGTCGTGCGGCTGAAATAAGCGAACGGATGTCCATCCTGCTGTAGGACCACCCCGCACCCGTGCTCGAAGGCGTCGCACTCCACCTGAAAATCCCGCTCGAAATCCGGAAGCTGGAGGACCGGGGCCGAGACCAAAGCCTGTTGCAAGGCCCGAAAAGCCGTCGTGGCGGCGTCATCCCAAACAAAGCACTGGAGGCGCAGGAAGGGAGTAAGGGAGGAGCATCGATCACTGTATAACCCTGGATGAAGCGGCGATAGTAGCCCACCAAGCCGAGGAACCCGCGGAGCTCCCGTTGAGTCTGCGGAAGGGGCCAGTCGAGGACGCCCTGAACCATGACTGGATCGGCAGAGATGCCTGAATGATCAACTATGTGGCCCAGGTATGCCGCCATGTTGGTGTCGAAGGAGCATTTGGCCCGCTTGAGAAAGAGCCGATGAGAGCGGACCAGTTGGAGAACGGTACGGAGATGATCGAGATGGTCTTCCCAGGTCTTGATGTACACCAAGATAACATCGAAAAAAACAAGTACACGTCGACGAAGGAGAGAGTGAAATACTTCATTCATGAGGGCCTGAAATATCGATGGAGCATTCGTGAGGCCGAAGGGCATCATGAGGAACTCAAAATGCCCATGGTGTGTGCGGAACGCCGTCTTCTCCACATATGCCGGAAACATACAGACCTGATGGTAGCCCAAGCAAAAGTCGAGCTTGGAAAAGAAGTGGGCCCTATGCAACTCGTCCAAGAGCTCTTCGACCACTGGTATGGGGAACTTGTCCTTCACCGTGACCGCGTTCAGGGCGCGGTAGTCAACACAAAAGCGCCATGAGGCATCCTTTTTGTGAACCAGAAGGACCGGGGAGGAGAACGGTGAAACACTGTGACGGATGATGCCCTGACGAAGCATGTCGGTACACTTCCGCTCTATCTCATCCTTCTGTCGGAAGGGGTAGCGGTAAAGATGGACGACAACTGGGGGTGTATTCGGAAGAAGGCAAATGCGGTGGTCATGGCGGCGCGAGGGAGGAAGCCTGTTGGGTGGAACCTTAGCGTATCCAAACTCGTCGAGAAGGGACGAGAGATCATGTTGCACTGTGGGCTCGAGCTGAAGGGAAGAAACCCGGGTCGAATCTGCGGTCAGACGTCCCTGCCAAACAGTCGGGTAAGGGCCCGGGCCCCAAAACATTGTCATGCTCTCCAAATCCCACAAAATGGGGTCGAGGGTGCGCAGCCAACGCGTTCCCAAAACCACATCGAATCCTGGTAAGGCGATAACGAAGAAGTCGGCATGAGACTGATATTCCTCCACCATGATGGGAACGGCTTGGAAAACCCCGGTGCAGGCCATGGCGGCGCCATTAGGCAAGGCCACACTCAAACGACTGCGGCTGGTGATGGGAAGCTGGAGTCGCTGGGCAGCGAGATCACTGATGAAACTGTGCATAGGTTATCAGGATCTTACGATCCTACGATCCAGATTTTGTAAATCGATCCGGATCTTACCTAGGATCTAAATCGACACATCTACGACTGGGATCGCGATCCGGATCTTAGGATCTTTAGGATCGCGATCCTGACCCGATTCTACTAGTATGGCCAAAGGTAACAAGAAACATGTCTAACCCTATCCTGACTCCATTCAATCGGTCCAACGCTCATAACCCATTGTTTAACCTTATCCCAATCCCGCCCTCATACCCCATCACAGAATCATATCATGTTGTTTTACGTATCCCAAGTGTTGATTGTCGACTGCAAATAGAGGCCAAGAGCGGCTTCTTCGGTCGCTCCCAGTCCATATTTGTTTTTATTGTTAGTAAACATTGGGTGTCTTATCTGAAACTGAAATTGAGTTTAGTATGATATTATCATTTTGATTTAGTTATTCAAAAAATTTTATATCGTTATTCAAATACTACTCAATTTATTGATTTTTTTTTATTAATTAAGCATGTAATTTAATGATACAAAATTCAATTTTATTTTTTAGTCTTAATTTATGAATGTTGTAAGATCTTGCGATCCTCGCCCGATCCTACGATCCGGTCCGATCCAACCTCAAAACGATCTCATCTAGGATCTCGATCCTGACAACCTTGGCGTACTGTCAGTGTCCATGAGGGCTAAGAGACGGCGGCCCGCGACGGTGATGGGCATCTGTAGTGTGTCGGAAGTGTGAGGGCTCGACATGGCATTGATGGAGATCGCCGGGTCCCCTGGCCCGTCATCCCCAGGGTCCTCGTCCGAGGGATCATCAACCTCAAGCCAAAAAAGGCGCTTACAAAGGTGGCTTTTCCCATAGGCCTCATCACAATTGAAGCAAAGTCCCTTCGTGCGACGTTCTGCCATCTCCTGGTTCGACAGATGTCGGATGGTGGAGGGTCGCTCCCCCTCCTTGGGCCTGTGTATGTTGCCGCGCACGGGTGGGTTGGCCAGGCCGGAACCCCGAAAAGAGCTGTCACTAGTACGGCGCCAGAAATATGATCAGTCCAATAGAATGCGCTCCTCGCAGATGTGAGTCAAGCTCATCGTTGTAGTGAGAACCGGTGGATTCTGAAATTCCACATCCATGCGCAGCCGCTCATGGAGGCCCGCGGTGAAGAAGGCTACCTAGTGTGTTGGGGAACGGATGGGGCGCGAGCGAGGAGTAGTTGGAATTGCTCTAAGTAGTCATCAATGGTACCGGTCTGCTTGAGAGAGATGAGGTCGCCAATAGGATTGCTGCGAAGCGGAGGCCCAAAGCGGAGAGTGCACTGACCCTTAATGTCGTCCCATGTGAGGTCAGGCTTCTCCCGATGAAGGTGTGAGAACCACAATTGGGCCGAGCCCATGAGGTGGAAGGAGACCACGCCGAGCCAATCCTCCCATGGGGTACGTTGTGCGGCGAAGAGCTGCTCACAACGATGCAACCATGTTAAGGGATCTTCACGGCCATCGAAGATCGAAAAATCAAGCTTGACGCCTTGACATAACGGGGCACAGTGGAGTGGTCGGAACGGCCGAGATAATCTGACGGCTGAAACTCGGCCTGTAGGCCGGGAACAGAACGGGAAGAATCCGCAGTAGGGAGAGGCGGCGGCAGAATGTTGTCCGGACGGATGGCAGCGAGGAGGAATTGGTGGTTGTCCGTCATCATTGTCTTGAAGGACTCCAATATCTGGGATAAGGTAGGGCTGGCCCCATTTCCATCGTCCATGGCGGAAGAAATCGGCAGCGGAAGAGATGAAGATGGAGGAAGCAACCCGGTCGAGACCGCGAGGAGAGAAGTTCCAGGGAGGGAAGAACGGGTAGAATAGGTCACGAGAAACTGTGGTTGGACTGTGGGCTGTGCAACGGAGGCGGCTGTGGGGCTAGTGCAGGCCCGAGTGAAGCAGACGGGTCGGGGGTAGACTCGCGAGTGGGTTGGACGGAGGGAAAAGGCGCGGAAATCGCCGGATCTGGAACGACGGCAGCGGGGAGGAAGGTGTCATCTGATACCAAGTTGTTGTGAGTCCGTGATTGAGCGTGTAACTCGGGAGAGAGGAGGGAAATCCTCAAGGAAGGAGGAAGAGAACTGCTTGGATCTCCGGGGATCTATGGTGGCAGCGGCGGACAGGGGCGTGCGGCATGCGGGTTGCGGCTAGGGTTCGGCGGTATGTTTCCCGATAGAAAAAAGAGAGGGAGAGAGAGAGAACTAGAGAGAGAAAAGATTTCACTAATAACTTCTTGCTTGCTTTTCCCATAACCGGACCTTCCCTATTAAAGTTCAAGTCCCATAACCGGACCTTCCCCCTATTAAAGTTCAAGTGGGAGGTATAAATACCAAAACGCTCCCTCACAAGGCTTAACAAAAAGTGAGGATTAAAAGTACAGAAATCATAAAAATTCGAATATGACATATGAAGATAAAATTAGGCGGACGCCACTCGAGGCTCGCGGAGCTTGTACATACGCCCCCAACGTGGATCCGTAACACATGCTTCATCAAAATAAGGGATGAGGGCACTGGGTTGGGTTTCTTGATCAAGGACTAGGATTAAAGAGATTGTCCTATATGAGAACTACTCTAAAACCCAATTTTTTTCTTTTTAAATCGTATTGATATATGTATATATCCTCTATTGTTAACTGAATTCAACTTCTAGTGAACATGCAACAGTAATGACTCTATTTCATTTTTTTGTAACAGATCTATTCAGAATCCCATCTTTTTCGAACTCGGTCGTCGAGCACTGATATGTTTTTCGCTTGGGTTGAATTGAAAATTTTCAATCGAAAATGCCTTTTTTACACATGGGAGTGTTGTTCAATTAAATGTCTTTCGGATATATGTGTTAAGGTTCTACACTATAATATGAATAATTTTTTGGACTGCCAGAGTTGAAATTATATATGATTTATAAAATGTCGATCATCTTTGGACTTCTTCCAATCTGATCGACATCTAAATGTCATTAATTTAGGAAATAAATGTAGTGTACAAAACTATTTTCTGAAAATATCAGCAAAACATACAACAAACATATTTACATAACATGACATCACATGAGAAATAGCAAGCTATAAAAGTTAATGGAAGGAAGTGACTTAGCATTTAAATAAGCAAGCTTCAATTAAAAAATATTTGTTAACATTTAAAAATTAATACATGCCAAATAGAATGTTTCAAGATGAGATTGGGGGGGGGGGGGGGGGGGGGGCTTATTTTCACCGGTCAAGCGGTTACGAACCCATGTACCGGGCCTTTAACCGACCCCATGTACATGGGGTCATAACCGCTTGACCGGTGAAAATAAGCACCCCCCCCCAAACGGAGCCTAAGTTCCCAAAAAAGTATAGCAGGAGGATGATATGAGAATGAGGAATTTAATTTGAACTCACATGAAGAAATTGGGCGAAAATCAAATGAAATTTTTGAGCAGCCTTCTCTATGAGGATGTAAAACCTTGATAAGACAATAATGTGATTCATCGTTCATAAGTTCGAAGTAAATTGCTTTTTTGGTTTTCATTAATTGTGCAGAATCTGATGCAAAGATAAAATATTAATTTCCTCATGATCTTGAATAAAAAACGGCAGCCCGGTGCACAAAGCATCCCTGCGGAGCGAGGATCCGGGGAAGGGTCCCACCACACGGGTGAAATGTAGACAAACCTTACCGTACATTTTTACAAGAGGCTGCTTCCAAGACTCATGAACTTGAATAATAGTTTTAATTAATATGCACTTCTTTTCTGAGAGAAACATTCAGCTGGCAAATATATATCTCGTGTACGAAAATTAAAGGAGGATGCATGATTGATCTGTCTTCAGATGGAGCTTACTAAAGCATGCAATAAGCAGGAAATTAAATGAGAAGAGAAACTGACAGAATTGAAATACATTTCACTGAGCCTCTACGACAAACTCAAATCTAGATAAATGGAAGAATCTAGGTAATGATGCCGGCTAAATTGCAAACAAAGACCTAAAACAAGAACGCGACCTTGGACGTTGGACGCAACATGACGCCGGCGAAGAATGGGTGATGAAGATGAGGAGTTTCGAGACCTAAACGTCGGCGTTGGACGCCGACCTAGGTGGCAGCCTTAGACATAGACCAAATCTTTTGGCAAGGTGGGGGATATTCGGGCGATAGGTTTCTTGCGTCAATGCGAGGAGCAGCTGATGTTGATGAGAAAGTTGTTGTGAGAAACTAGTGATGGGAATATAGTTGTAGAAAAGCACGGATGAGAAGCTTGTGGAATGTTTGGAGAATTTGCATTTTAGTGGTGTTTGAAATGGTTTTTCATGTTTAATTGTTTGGCAAAAATAAGTAGTTGTTTGAAAGCTACTTTTTAAAATGACCGATCGATACGTGATTTTTCAAAAAACATATATATTCTTCCCCATCCACCCTCAAGGTCCAAGGCTAAGCCAATCCAAGGAGATTTCACATTGCTTCTTGTTAACGCAAGTCCAAGGAGATTTCACGTTGCTTCTTGAGTTCTTGTTAAGCAAACTATGGAGGAATATTACAGTCTGTTTCTCCAATGGCATTTTTTATTGTCTGCACTGTTAATTTTCATTGCATATTAACATCTTTTATTGTCTCTACTATTATATCTTTTCTTGTTACATCTGAATCTGGCCTGTTTGTGCTAAACTTGCAAGTGATTAGTTTAAATTAACATCTTTAAGTGAATCTAATTCAACACCCTTCTTGACAGGTTTGTGCTCCATCAAAACGGTGATTTCAAAGGGTATCAGAACAAAAGAAGATTTTTACACCTCTGCATTTCAACAATTGCATGCATCAATGTGCTACACAATTCAAAAATATTCTAAAGAACCCTGAAATAAGTGTGAAACCTAGTATTCAAAAATACATGGACAAGAAGCAACAAATTTTTGGAGTCATTCACACAATCTCCTGAAACAACTTCATGTTTCAAATGGAAATAGTTACCTTATCATAGGGTAAATTGACAGCCGTATTAGAGATGTCCTAAATAAAATAAACATATCGACTCAATCTTTAGAGCTGTCAGCATTTTTCCCTTAATAATATGTATACCTCCTCACTTACAGTAAGAAACTGTGACAATAGCCAATAAATATCACAGAAGCCATAATAGAAGGAAACAAACTTTACAGAATCAATGCAGGAGTAGCCAAAATCGCCGAGCATATGCAGGAATAGCAGCTGAAAGGAGGATTTTTTAAAAAAATGCTTACCGAAGTCGATGCAGATCTTTTCCTTTGGAGCTAGGGCGCCGAGTACTTCCGCAGAAACGCACACAGGAACTCCTGCGTTCCTCTGGACATGCAGAAATGCAAGGAAAAGCAAGAAACTGTGGAGTCAGCGAGGGTTATCGACGCCGGCAGCGACACAGGCTCGCGATGAAAGGGGAGAAATCGCGGTTATCGCCGCTGAGAATCGCAGAAATGCGGGTTATCGCCGACGAGAATTGTCGGATCGAGAATTGTCGAGTAGAACTTTTTAAATAGAACTTTTTAAGAAGCTCTTTTAAAAAAGCTATTGTTGTTTGGATGTCTTTTGTGATAGAATAGCTTTTCTTCTCCAAAGTCCTGAACCATTAAAGAGGCCCTTGCCGGTGACAGCATCCGAAGCTCGATCGTGGAGGTGGACACCAGCAGCTTATCCTACATCGCATGCTCCAGATGTGAGCCTCCTCTCCGATTGGATTCTATCCCCAATCCCCCAATCTGCCCTGTCTGCCCTAACAAATCCGCTGCCTCGAAGCGCCTCTATCGCCTCCTCCTTTCCGTCGCCATCGCCGGCAAGGTGTTGTCGGTGATCTGCTTCGATAGGGCGGCGCGGGTTCTGGTCGGCTGCTCGGGGCCAGATGCGAACATTTGAAATGAAACCTCGATTCTCTGAAGAACTCCTATCCAATTGTTCGATCCGGAAGCAGGTCTTCGAAGTTCTCGTTCTAGTGTTTTAGAAAACTCTTTCCGCTAGTGGTCTCTGGTCGACGACCTCTTCAGCTTCTGCAACTCCCATCCCTTCGTCGGGGAGAAAATGGGGGAGATATTGGAGGGAGAGATGTGCGGGATGACGCTGTCGGAGCCAAAGAATGGAAACGCGCAGCATCTTCGAGTCGTCTCCGTCTCCCCGCTCCGCACTGGTTTAGAGTTTAGGGATGGAAGCGATTTTTAGGGAGCTAAACGTGGGGGGTCCCTGACTTTATAAAAATCAGCTTTGAAAGGATTTTTAGGAAAGCGATTTTGAGAGAGTTGCCCGCCCAAACAACCTAAAACCAGCTCTAGCGGCTGGAATAGAGATTTTTCAGCCGCCAGAGCTGCGCCAAACAGACCCTAAATACGATCATATGATCCGAATATCTGATATTCTACGGTTGAGTTGTTTCTTTGGAATACTGTAGTATTGAAAAAAATACTGTCAGTATTGTGAGTATTGTCAGTATTTCGATCAAAATCGTTATTTTTACAAATATCAACGGCTTGATGCGCGCCCCCACCCTGATTTTATGTGGGAGAAACGCACCTAAAATTTACTCATCGCGCAAAGCCTAGAATCATAAAGGATCCGTTTGTCACGGCGTTATTGCACCGGTGATTTTGGCTAATCATTTTCTATTTGATAGGTATGCGCACCTTAGGGAAGTTCCCGAGGCGATCCGACCGTAGCTTAGGCCCTGGCGCGAGCAGATCAACGGCACAGATTTGTTTGGACCGTACTAAGGTCGTTTTGAGATACGGTTGGATTCGAGAAATACGGTCATATTTCTACATTGAGTAATCTGTGTCGCTAATTAATAGTCACGCCATCAAATCCTACGGCCGGATCTTTCCGCTCACCTTAGAAATTTGGTACGTATACGTACCCAAAACGGGCCCCTGGGCTAAAACACTGTCCTCATTTAAATATATGTTTGACATGACAACAGTTATGATCATCACCCGGAAAAAAATGAAATAATTTTGAACGCAAAAATGAATGGAGTTTCTCAGATGAGCTCTCGCATTCACATTGTGAGACAGTTATACAGATTATGTAACTACTCTGCAAAATAGTTAGATTAATCCACCACTATTTCTCATCACTGCAGCTGAGCTAAGCTGAGCCATAATCCGGAGGTCACAGTGTAATACATTTTTGTGTGGAGTAGGGAAGAGAGAGGGGATGTGAGATCTTTGGAGATCAAGAGGTGTAACACCCCTATCCGTCGCATAGCATATAGCAGTAGGTCCGGCCGGGGCCCGACGCCATATACTACGGACAGACCGGAAGGTTACGAATATGGACAACCATTCCAACCAATTTAACAACAACGTCCTACACAACGCATTCTAACGGAAGCATTTTAAAGTTAAACAAAGAACCCATATAGGCATGAATGTCCACTAGTAATAAAATACCACAAAGGAATGACGAACATGAAAATACACAAAAGAGTTCACGGCCTTAAGGCCTTACAAAAGTGTTCGCTTAACAAGATAGCGTCTTTCATACATCGGCGCGCAGGCCGGTCATACATGAATATGAAAAAGCTAATAACTAAGCCTTCGAGGGCTGGCGCTGCAACTTGGGCTTTAGCCCGCTATTTGCCGCTTGGCTCCGCAGCAGCACCTGTAGAAAGCAATCCACCCAAGAGGTGGCAATACAAAAGGGCAACGGTCAGCAAAGCTGACCAAATTATAACGACCCGTCCCGTTTCTCGGGACGGCGGTGCTCCTTCCCTGCATATAAAACTACCATAGCAATTCTATAAAGTATTCTATTCGCCACAAGTGTCGGCACGCACGGCCGCACACTCCGTGCTCTCAGGGCACTAAACGGTGAACCCAGTCCGGACCCAGTCCGACACCGCGATTCCACCACCATCCTCGGATGGCAACTCTCGTGAGCATTTAGCCCTTTCAGCCGAAGCCTAGGCCCGTTTCCAGCCTCCCGGGAAGTCCATGTTCTTTAGGTCGCTTCTACCGAGACCACTTGGAATGGGTAGAGTTCCACCCGCCCGTTGCTCACTTCACCACGGCCATTTAGCCATCGGTGCGGGCCAAGTTTCTCCTCATTCCCACAATCGATCAAAACACGCACATAACCCCGTTATGTACCGATTTGCCCTCCAAGGCAACATCGTGGCGGCAATGCGATTCCGCCCAAGCTTTCCGGGTGCGCCTCGAGGTTAACCCCAAGGATCCCTGTATGCAATCTACCGCGTAGAAATTTCGGAAAACTAAAATCATCGGCGCGGAGTCTTCTCCGGCCATGCAATGCAAACATCACCGATCCGGGTTAAACCCGAATAGGCTTCACACACAATGCCTACGCCCGTACTCCGATTCCGGGCTCTAACAACGGGGACTTTACATATCTACCCGAAGGGATTCCGCGCCTCAACGCTCACTCGCGAGAGGGGGATTTCCCCATGCATAGAAAGAAGGGCGACTACACATGCCCTATGAAGAGGATCGTTACCCTCGTAGATTTCCGCGTGCCCGCCATGAAGATGTAGACGGATGGAAAGCTTCGCCTCGCCCTTGCCTTCGAGGATCCGGACTCGGATCGCGAGTCGGTGCTCCGGTGCTCCGCCGGCGGCCGGAACTTTGCTCCTCCTCCTCTTGGCTCTCACCTCTCTCTAAGAGTTTAGAAAGAGAAAGGTAGGGTTGAAATGAGGGAATTCAGCCCCAAACTCAACCCTAATACCCCCTTGGTTAACCCACAGCTGTTAGATCCAACATAAAAGATCCGGACGGCCCGGATTCAACCCAAAATATCAGTTACGCCGATCGACACGGGTCCTGACACGGCCGTGTGCCACGGGCCGTGTTACCTGGAGCTTCAGGAACGATCGTCGGGCTTCATGAACACGGCTTCGAACACGGCCGTGTTCGAGGCCGTGTGCCCCACACACGGCTTGAGACACGGCCGTGTGTCTCAGGCCGTGTCCTTCTCTGACTCGAGACTGCACAAAACCACAATAGACCACTGAACACGGGTAGGCACACGGCCGTGTGCCTGGCCGTGTGCCCCTGTTCAGACCTCCAAAAGTGCTGCTTTGATCGCCCCGCGATCATCTCCGAGGTTGGGGTCTTACAACTCCCTCCCCCTTAAGAGAATTTCGTCCCGAAATTAAGAACAGAGACTACACAAAAAAAAATAAACATAACGAGTACCTGAGGGGAACAACTCGGGGTACTCCTCGCGCATTGACTGCTCTCGCTCCCAAGAGAGCTCCTCGCGTCCGCAGTTATCCCAACGGACCTTCACCATTCTGATTTCCTTGTTCCGAAGCCGCTTGACTTCGAAATCCTCAATAGATATGGGCTTGACTTTCGTTGTCAACCCTTCCTCAACCTCCTGGTACTTGGTCGGCCGCTAACACCTGCGAAGGCTCTTGCACTGCCTTCCGCAAAACCGAGATGTGGAATACATCGTGCAAAGCACTTAACTCTGCTGATAACCTCAACCTATAAGCTGCTTCTCCGATCCGCTCCAGAATCTCAAATGGCCCAAGGTATCTCGGACTCAACTTTTTCAAGCGTCGAATCCGTGAGACACCTTGAACGGCTTGATCTTCAAGTACACCCAATCGCCAACACTGAATTCCACGTTCCTATGCTTGGCATTATAATACTTGGCTTGCCTATCCTGGGCAATCCGCAACCGCTCCCGTATAGTATGCACTAAAGAAGTGGCATCTTCAATGTCTTGACGCTGATAAAGCTTGGACTCACCCGTTTCTAACCACGACAACGGCGTGCGACATTTTCTTCCGAAAAGAGCTTCGAACGGCGCCATCTGAATGCTTGCTTGATAACTATTGTTATAAGCAAATTCGACCAAGTATAGGTGGTCCTCCCACCTCTTTCCGAAGTCCAACGTACACATGCGGAGCATGTCTTCCAAGGTTCTGTTGACTCTCTCGGTCTGGCCATCCGTCTGCGGATGAAACGCCGTGCTAAACTTCAGTTTGGAGCCCAATAATTGATGCACTAGCCTCCAGTCATTGGACGTGAAACGCCCATCGCGATCACTCACAATACTGTGGGGCACCCCGTGCAAGCGCACAATGCTATCCACATAGAGCTTTGCCAACTTCTCTACTGGATCATCCTTCCTCATTGGTAAGAAATGCGACACTTTCGTCAATCTGTCAACGATCACCCAAATGGCGTCGTTTCCCTTCTGCGATCTTGGCAATCCATGCACAAAATCCATGGATATGTCGTCGAATTTCCACTCCGGTATAGGCAAGGACTTCAGAAATCCGCCCGGCTTTTGGCACTCCGCCTTCACCAAGGCGCACGCTTGACATTTGGCCACATACAACGCCACATCTTTCTTAAGTCCCGGCCACCAAAACAACTTTTTAAGATCACGATACATCTTCGTGCTCCCTGGGTGGATTGAGTACTTGGTATGATGAGCCTCGTACATCAACTCCGCCCGGAGGTTGCCCCCACTTGGGACGCACAAACGATGATCCTTCCTTAATAACCCATCTTCTACCGAGAACTGGGAATTTGACCCATCCAGAGCGGCCTCCAAAAGCTCCTTCATGGAGTCATCCAACTCCAATGCCTGCCGAACCCGGTCAGCCAGGTCATACTGCACCTCTATCCAGTTTAACATTGCCTTGGCGCTCGACTGCTTGTCAACGCAACAGATCTCAAGCTTCTCCAACTCCCGTACTAGCCGCTCATCATGCACCGACAACCAGTTGGCTTGGGCGGGAGCCCTGCGGCTCAGCGCATCCGCAACTGCGTTGCCCTTCCCGGGTACATAATGTATCTTGAAAGTGTAGTCCCCCAGGAACTCCATCCACCTCCTCTGCCTCATATTGAGATCCTTTTGATCCAACAAGTATTTTAGGCTCTTGTGATCGGTGTATATGTCGACCCTTACTCCGTATAGGTAGTGCCTCCACAACTTGAGTGCAAATATTACGGCCGCCAACTCCAAGTCGTGCACCGGATAATTTCTTTCATGCACCTTTAGCTGACGCGATCCATACGCTATCACGCTACCATGCTGCAACAACACGCAGCCCAAACCACAACCCGAAGCGTCGCTATACACCTCAAAGCCCTCGGTTCCACTCGGCGAACTGAGCACTGGCGCCGTGGTCAACCGTCTCTTCAGCTCCTCGAAAGCCTGCATGCACTCCTGCGTCCACAAAAATCTCTGATCCTTCCTGGTCAACTTTGTGAGAGGTAACGCTATCCGCGAGAAGTTCTCTACGAAGCGCCTGTAATAGCCGGCAAGCCCAAGGAAACTACGGACTTCCGCTACCGAAGACAACACAGGCCACTCCTGTATCGCAACTATCTTCGCCGGATCCACCGCTATACCTTCTCCACTAACAATATGACCAAGGAATGCTACTGAGGGTAGCCAGAACTCGCACTTGGAAAACTTCGCATAAAGCTCATTCCTCCTCAGGGTCTCCAATACCAGGTGCAAGTGCTTAAAGTGATCTTCCTCACACTGCGAGTACACTAGAATGTCATCGATGAAGACAATCACAAAGCGATCCAGGTAATCTCTGAACGTCCGGTTCATCAGATCCATAAATACCGATGGCGCATTCGTCAGTCCAAACGGCATGACCGTGAACTCGAAATGCCCGTACCTCGTACTGAACGCCGTCTTTGGGATGTCACATTCCCTGATCCTCAGCTGATAGTACCCCGACTTCAAGTCCAACTTGGAGTATACAGACGATCCGACTAACTGATCAAAGAGATCATCAATCCTCGGGATCGGGTACTTGTTCTTCTCCGTCAACTTGTTCAATTCTCTGTAGTCGATGCACAGCCGCATACTACCGTCCTTCTTTTTAACGAAGAGGACCGGTGCGCTCCAAGGCGACGAACTTGGACGCACATAACCTTGCTCCATCAGCTCCTCCAGCTGAACCTTCAACTCCGCCATCTCCTTTGGCGCCAACCCATAAGGAGCACGTGACACGGGTTTGGCACCCGGCACGAGCTCGATCGTAATCAATCTCTCGCTGCGGTGGGGCTCCAGGAAGGCTATCTGGGAACACATCTGGGTACTCGCATACCACGGGGATCTCATCCAAAGTGGACTTCGACTTTACGGCCTCCACTAATGCGAAGAACAGCTCTGCACCAGCACGAACCGCCTTCACCACCTGAAGAGCAGACATCAGTGTCTTGCTCGACCCCTTAAGCCCCTCGAAAGTAGTCTCCCGCCCTACACCCAGCTTGACCTCCTTACGGTCGCAATCGATCCAAGCCTTCTGCTCTGACAGCCAATCCATGCCAAAGAAAGATAACATCGAACTCTACTAACGGCAATAATGACGCTAGCAAGTCGAACTCTTGGCTCCCTATGTGAACCTTCACGGCGCACACTCTGTCTGCACGCATCGAGCACCCATTCGGTAGCAACACATCTAACTTGTCCTTCGCCATCGAAGAAGGGACTCCGATGCGCGATATAAACTGTTCGGACAAGAAAGAATGCGAAGCACCAGTGTCGAACAGTGCCCGTGCCGGACTATCGCTAATCACCACAAAGCCTAAGCAAAAGACATTAGCTTAACAAGCAATAGGTAATAGTATTCTCAAGTCAACTTGCATAAATTAACTCATACCTGTCACCACATCCGCTTGCTTGATGGCCTCCTGCTGGCCCAAGTTGTAGACTCTAGGCTGAGTCGGAGCATAGTGGGACGCGGTCGACTCCACCGCTTTGCCCTTTTCCTCGTAGGTAGCTCCTTGTTTCCTTTCGGACTTTGAGCGTCCACTCCAGCAGTCACGGGCAAAGTGCCCCGGCTTTCCACACGTGAAACAAGCGCCCGGGGTTCGATTGGTAGTTGCCCCCGAGGCACCTGCAGAAGGAGCTGGACCCGACGTCCTAGACTTCTTGGAGAATCTGCGGTAGCCCGACTTCGACGTAGTCGGCGCCTTGAACTCTGATCTCTTGCCACCAGATTCCCTCTCCTTCTTCGCTTGCACGTTTCTCATATCCTTCTCCAAGGACCGGGCCGAACTGACCAGGGTCATGAAACCCAGCTCCTTGGGCCCCGACAGTAGCAACCTCAAATCATCCCTTAGCCCTTCATAAAAGCGGCTCGTCTTGCGCTCCTCGTCTGCGAAGGTAGCGCCGGCATATCTCCCCAACCGAGTAAACTCGTGGAGGTATTCATCAACGGTGCTATCACCCTGCACCAACTTCTGGAATTCGCTCTCTAGCGCGATCCTCTGCGCCAAGGGGAGGTATCGAGCCATAAATAGTCTCGCAAACTCCTCCATCGGAACTTCGGCCAATGGCCTTCCCCTCAACTGATGCAGCTCTAGGCCCTCCCACCACAGTCTTGCGTCCCCATCCAAAAGGAACGTCGCTATAGTGGTCTTCTGCCACTCTTCAGTTTCCGTCGCAGTCATCACCCTGTTGACCCTTGAGATCCAATCCTCTGCTTGGGTCGGGGTTTCTGCCCCCGTGAACACCGGTGGATGAAAGCCCATGACGTGCTTCAGTTGTCTTTCAGTTGTCTTTCAGTTGCTCTCCGCGGCAACTCTGGCTCCAACACGACTTGCTCAACCCTCCTTTGCTCTGCCGTCTGAAGCGGTACTTGCTCCACAGCAGGAGCAGGCTGCTGCACCTGCCTTGCAGGCTGCGCATTAATCATTGCCATGACCGCTTCCGCCACCAACCTAATGGTCTCGGCAGACAAAGGTGTCGCAGGCGTATCGCTTGGCGCACTGCTCGCCTCAGAACCTGGCCGTTCAGACGGCCCAACGCCACTTCTGGTCACCTATATTCGTGCAAAAACACCGATAAGCGACCAAACACTACTGCAAACAGCAATTAAAGGAACACGCAGGTTCCTCAACAAGTGTATTTTCATTCCTAAGTGGACATTCATGGGTTCTTTTTCATGTTATAACGATGACGCACGTGACCGTGCTCACCACCCCTTAAAAGAATTCGTCCGCGAATTCCAATAAGCTAGACCGAAACCGGTAGTCTGATACCAATTTGTAACACCCCTATCCGTCGCATAGCATATAGCAGTAGGTCCGGCCGGGGCCCGACGCCATATACTACGGACAGACGGAAGGTTACGAATATGGACAACCATTCCAACCAATTTAACAACAACGTCCTACACAACGCATTCTAACGAAAGCATTTTAAAGTTAAACAAAGAACCCATATAGGCATGAATGTCCACTAGTAATAAAATACCACAAAGGAATGACGAACATGAAAATACACAAAAGAGTTCACGGCCTTAAGGCCTTACAAAAGTGTTCGCTTAACAAGATAGCGTCTTTCATACATCGGCGCGCAGGCCGGCCATACATGAATATGAAAAAGCTAATAACTAAGCCTTCGAGGGCTGGCGCAGCAACTTGGGCTTTAGCCCGCTATTTGCCGCTTGGCTCCGCAGCAGCACCTGTAGAAAGCAATCCACCCAAGAGGTGGCAATACAAAAGGGCAACGGTCAGCAAAGCTGACCAAATTATAACGACCCCGTCCCGTTTCTCGGGACGGCGGTGCTCCTTCCCTGCATATAAAACTACCATAGCAATTCTATAAAGTATTCTATTCGCCACAAGTGTCGGCACGCACGGCCGCACACTCCGTGCTCTCAGGGCACTAACCGGTGAACCCAGTCCGGACCCAGTCCGACACCGCGATTCCACCACCATCCCTCGGATGGCAACTCTCGTGAGCATTTAGCCCTTTCAGCCGAAGCCTAGGCCCGTTTCCAGCCTCCCGGGAAGTCCCATGTTCTTTAGGTCGCTTCTACCGAGACCACTTGGAATGGGTAGAGTTCCACCCGCCCGTTGCTCACTTCACCACGGCCATTTAGCCATCGGTGCGGGCCAAGTTTCTCCTCATTCCCACAATCGATCAAAACACGCACATAACCCTGTTATGTACCGATTTGCCCTCCAAGGCAACATCGTGGCGGCAATGCGATTCCGCCCAAGCTTTCCGGGTGCGCCTCGAGGTTAACCCCCAAGGATCCCTGTATGCAATCTACCGCGTAGAAATTTCGGAAAACTAAAATCATCGGCGCGGAGTCTTCTCGGCCATGCAATGCAAACATCACCGATCCGGGTTAAACCCGAATAGGCTTCACACACAATGCCTACGCCCGTACTCCGATTCCGGGCTCTAACAACGGGGACTTTACATATCTACCCGAAGGGATTCCGCGCCTCAACGCTCACTCGCGAGAGGGGGATTTCCCCATGCATAGAAAGAAGGGCGACTACACATGCCCTATGAAGAGGATCGTTACCCTCGTAGATTTCCGCGTGCCCGCCATAAAGATGTAGATGGATGGAAAGCTTCGCCTCGCCCTTGCCTTCGAGGATCCGGACTCGGATCGCGAGTCGGTGCTCCGGTGCTCCGCCGGCGGCCGGAACTTTGCTCCTCCTCCTCTTGGCTCTCACCTCTCTCTAAGAGTTTAGAAAGAGAAAGGTAGGGTTGAAATGAGGGAATTCAGCCCCAAACTCAACCCTAATACCCCTTTGGTTAACCCACAGCCGTTAGATCCAACATAAAAGATCCGGACGGCCCGGATTCAACCCAAAATATCAGTTACGCCGATCGACACGGGTCCTGACACGGCCGTGTGCCACGGGCCGTGTTACCTGGAGCTTCAGGAGCGATCGTCGGGCTTCATGAACACGGCTTCGAACACAGCCGTGTTCGAGGCCGTGTGCCCCACACACGGCTTGAGACACGGCCGTGTGTCTCAGGCCGTGTCCTTCTCTGACTCGAGACTGCACAAAACCACAATAGACCACTGAACACGGGTAGGCACACGGCCGTGTGCCCCTGTTCAGACCTCCAAAAGTGCTGCTTTGATCGCCCCGCGATCATCTCCGAGGTTGGGGTCTTACAAGAGGATCGCGTAGGGCATCAAAAATATCGCGTAGGAGATCAAAAGGATCGCGTAGGAGATCACGCAGGTGGAAAAAAATTTGTTCAGGTTTCGATCCTAGAATTTTTGCGCCTCTTCTTTCGCGTGGTTTCGCGTATCTCGGAACAGAACGCGCATCTGGCACTGCAAAACATGTGAGACTTCATCGACATTCAAAAAGCCACTAAATTATTTTTTTCTCTATTTGGTACGTCGGTAGCAATCAGTCAATCCTGAGCCAGGTGATTATGAATCGTTGTGTGTGAACGTCCAACCATACCTAATGAACATCATTAATTTTTATGTTCAGTACTAGTTTTATTTTCATGGTGACCGACACAACCGTTGTGTCATGTCAAGCATGCATTATATCATCCACGCATGATTCGTGCACGCGATCCCTCCACGGACCTATTCGGTCAGCACGTGTAACACCTCCCCTATAATGACCGTATAATATGGGTCCGGCCGAAACCCCACAACATACAGACGCCACAGCTTAAGTATTAAAAGATGATATAAGTTTACCCAACTCAAAACTCAGCATAAAACAGCGGAAACATACAACCAGAAACTAGAAGTTATCCACCATACTAAGAGTATCACAACGGCCTCAAGGACTTAATCAGTACAAGTCCAAGACTGGACGACAATTTTATCAACGTGCAAAAGCACTCCTAAGCTACCTTGGCATGCAAGTCGGATTACATCTCATGGATCATATCATAGCATCAAAACATAAGCAAATAAAGTTCACTTCATTAGGCTTAGGACTTTTTGGTCGGCGAGCTTGCTTCTGCTTGCGATCCTTGCCATGTAAAAATTTGTTGCAACGTGGGTCAGCAAAGACTGACCTCAACTGTGTAACCAACACATCTCCTCCCGGTCGTCCCTAACGGACCCTGGGGCACTTCATCGCCCTGCAGGTTAGCACTTCGTATGCAATATACATAAACATGTAAAGGGGTAAAACAAGTTTGGATGTCTCATACAACAAACATGTTTCTACGTAGAGCATACAAAAAAAGGGAACTTACAATGCAGCATGTATGCAAACATGGGTTTCACCCAAGGCACCCTATAGCGCATTATTCTAACACATCATCAAAGCAAGAAAGAAAAGATGTCATGCACGCATCCTATAACCGAGAGGATAAATGTTGTTACTTTACGACTCCTTTTCCTTGCCATAGAAAACTTGATCTTCACGGATGAAAAGATGCACTTCCACGTCCTCTTCACGGATCTGGCCTCGAAACGACTATCGGGGCTCCGAAGCTTCGTCAATGGCCAAAGAAAACTTTCTTCTTCGTCCTCTGAACTCTCTCTCTCTCAAACCCTAAGTCAACTCCAAAATGAGCACAAGTGAGGGAGAGAACTGCTCAGCCCTACTAAAATCCGTCGGGTAGAAGATCATGGGGTCCAGGATCAACTTTAAAGTTAAATCAAACGGCCAAGAATTCGATCTACGAAATTCCGCACGAAAACCTTCGACTTTCGTCGATCTGCTCCAAAATCAGCCAAGAGTTCGCTGAACGGACTAAGCTTGGCGAAAAAGATGTTGAGCTCGACGAAAATGCTCAGCTCGACGAAATGCTGAGCTCGGCGAAAAGGATGTGAAAGTGAGTGATAGATAGAATTTACTCTAGAGGGGGGATGAATAGAGTATTAAAAATTTATTTAGATTTATTATGGAATTAAAATACTGATACTTATAAATAAGAGAATAAAATAAATTAAACTAGCACAGCACACAAAAGAAACACAAGGCAAACCAGACGACACAAGAAAATTTATAGTGGTTCCCCAAATCTGGGTACATCCACTCTTCTACCACCCAAGTAGGAATCCACTACAGGTTTTTGTTCAGGTGCCCTGCCACCATAAGATCTCTTTCAGGTAGATCTAGAAACCCTTTGAGCTTTTGACCAGGAGCCCAAAATCCAATAGGTTTTTGATCAGGTGCCCTATCACCAAGTGTTCATTTTTGAAGGGAGAGATAACCCTGTACAGATGGAGGTAAAAGAAAAAGGTTTATGGAAGTCTTCTCTTTCTCAAGCAAATGAGACGACTATGTGGATTGCTGTAGAAAGCCCAAGCTCCCCCTGAAATAATGTGTTGATTCAGGAAGAGGAAACTTGGTTCTGGGTGTAGGTCTTTAAAGTATTGTTATAGAGCCTTCTAGATCTGTAGACTGATTTTGATTGAAGATCTCTGTAGATCTCTGAAGGCTTAGGAATGAAGAAGACTTGAGAGAGTTGATTTGAAAATGTTCTTCTTCTTCCTTTGACAGCAATGCAACAGTCCTTGAGAAAAAAATGAGTACTGTTGAAGAATGTTTTTCTCTATATCACTGACTGACTGACTTGCTATCTTTCTCTCTTTGTTTCTTATTATATTCAATCAGAAAGGAAACGACATATATTTGAAATCCCAAGACAATACTTAATTTTCTGCAAGAATTTAGGAGCTCAAACGGCTAGAATGGCTGGCAACATAAATGCACTTCCATAACTGTCTTCATAAGATAAGCCAATAAAATATTCTGTGAATACCATAATTAATGGTTCATGAAATACAGCTATTAGCCTTGAGAATATCAGCATTAATTATCAGAATATAATTGTCATTAAATAATTGATCATAAGCAAAATAAACACTTTAAACCGTTTCTGTAAACTGATAACTGCAAGCAGCATAAAATCGTAGAACTTAGTTCAGAGATCGTCGAACTGGGTTAAGAGATCGTCGACCTGAGAACAACTATCATAGAACTGAGATTACTGCTGAGAAATAAGAGATCGTCGACCTGAGCTCGTAGATCGTTGAGCTCAGTTCAGAGTAGAAGGCTTTGAGATCGTCGATGGGAGATCGACGATCGTCGAGCTGAGTTCGACTATAGTGGAACTGATATAAATATTCCACTAAATTCTTCTGAGTCTAATTCTGAGTCCACTGCAATGCTGGTCTGCACAAACCTGACCTAAAAGGACCTAACTTAGACTAGACAATGACCTTAGCTATACAGGTGGGTCAAAATATCCTAAGAGTTGACCTAGCACAAATCTAAACAAAGGGTTCCAACAATCTTCTCATATTTGTGTGAGGTCACTCAAAAACAAAACTGAAAAGAAATAAGAATACAAAGACCATAAATATCTGTAAGGATGAAATAACATCAGCAAATATATTGTAGCAATGCATTGTACATAATTCAGTTAAATATTAAAACATTACAGAGCACAAAACTATAAATTATTAGAAGAAGGGCCAGAGGAGGGTTTTGAGAAAATTATCTTTCTTTTTGGATCTGGTTCTTCCTTCTTAGATATCTTCAGGTCATGTTCACCAATAGTTGTCTGAGTACCTATTCTGGGCACAACTGCTTCAGGATACAGTGCCATATATTCAGCTAGGCTGAATACTTTCCTGCTAACTTGAAGCTTGCCCAGTTCTTTTTCTCTGTAGGATGACATGGTGGTGAACTTTGATGGATCTTCTCCTTCTTCTACAGCTTTCCTTATCTGAGAAAGACCAATCAGTTCTTGAAGCCTGACCATCCTGAAGTTTGGATCAACTTCCCGTTCAATAGGTGGCTGATCATCTTAAGGAGGCAACATGGTAACTGGTTTGAACTGAGTGGATTGAGCCTGAAAACTTGTCATGTTGTGTTGTTCATCACTTTGAGAGAAAAGAGATTTTGGAGGAGCAGCTTCACTGTACTTTCCTTTGGGCTTATGAGATTCATCATGCCTTCTGGATTGATAGTGAGCTGTCTTCTGAACTTTGGTTGAAGCTTGTTGTTGAGGAGGAGAAAAAGAGGGGTTCTGATATATAACTTCTTTTACTTGCTCTGTTGAACTTTGATTCCTGTGCTGTTGATTGCTTCCTTGGGAATGAGATCTGGATGATCTATCCTGCCTTTGATAAGTTCTAGTGAAAGAGGTAGGCTTGGAAGATGCATCAGAACCTTGAGGAGCAACTCTTGAGGCACCAGCAGGAGGAGGAGGAGGACCTCTCTTGAACTTATGAGGAGGAGGAGAGTATCTCCTGCTCTTCTTCCTAGCTTTTTGTTCATTCTTAGACAACCACATCCAGCTTTTCATGCCTGGGTATGGTATAATCCCTTTCAAAATGTAGTAAGGGGTGTCATTGGTATTTCCTGGCTTGAGAGCAGCCTTTCTTTTCTTTGACATTTTCTTTTTCTTAGGATTAGAATCCTCTGAATCATCATCCTCATCATCATCAGATGAATCAGGAGGATTGTCATATAGGTCATTGATTTCCTTTAGCTGTTTATCATCAATCTTCTTGGCAGTTTTCTCTTTAGCTTCTTCCTGAATATCAAGAGCTATGAGATCATCCAAAGAGGGAAGGGGACTGTTATCTATGGGGTTGGATGGTCCAAGGGGACTTGGGACTGGATCAACATCCATAGAAGATGGAGGCTGTTCAATAAGAGGAGCACTTGGCTCACAAAGGTTTATTAACCTTATCTCTGGGGCTGAAACCAGATTTCTTGAAGCCACTAGACAAATCAGTTCCTCAACAATTAAAAGAGCATATAGCTCATCCTTATCTTCTGTAACAAAAGTAGGCTCAATAGCCATAGGAGATGGCATTTCTGTACAAACTGGAACTGACTGAATCTGCAAGAGTTGTTTCACAGCCTGAGGACTCATGGGTCTGGTATAACAGATTATGGCCTTGGAAGTATTGATCTCAACTGAAGGCAAAATTGATCTAAACACAGAAAAAGAATGTAAAAGAATCTGTAAATCAATAGTGGAATTTATAAAACAATCACCACTAGAAGTGTCAGGAAATAACACATCAGTGTCCTCATCTAAAATAAGCAAATCTGAGTAAGAAACTATATCTGCACAAAACTTCTGAAAGTCTTCTACTTCTTGCACTGCTGGAGGAGACAGAGTTTGAAGATCTGCTGAGGCTGAACCTGCTGCATCTTCATTGGACATCTCCCCCTGCCTGGTTTCAGTGGGAACTAGAACCGGGCCCCTAAATAAAGAAGGGACAGTGGAAGCGGAAAGGGAAGCAGATAGAGTGGAGATAGATTGAGCAAGAGGTAAAATGGCCTCTACTATCAAGGATTTAAGAGCTGGAGTGATGAGCTCCAGAAGATGAGTGAGGAAAGGGGTATCAAAATGAAGAAACTCAGATGGTGTCTGAGTTGATACAGAATGATGGGTAGGAGGAGGAATGAAATCAGTCACGAGTTCATCCTGAATATGGGGAGTTAGGAGGATAATTTTGTGGAGAGTTTTGTGGTGAGGCATCAAGGTTGATGGGAGAATCATTTTGATGGGAAGGTGATGAGTGAGGTGAGAGTAGGTCAAAATTATGAAAAGACATACTATTAAGGTTTTGAGGTTCAACAGGATGTTGGGGAATTGGTGACTGAGTGGGAGAAGGAGTGATAGCTGGGGATGATGGAGAAGTTTGAACAACATTTGTAGGTTGAGAAGGAACACGGGGGATGACTGGGGATGATGGAGGAGGAGGGACAACTTCTTCACTAGGGTGAGGAGTGGCTGTTACAGCCCTTGTGTCCTCAGATATATTGGAGGAAGTTCCAGCCTTAGAGGGCTTTTGAATTGTCCTCTCCCACTTCTCAAATAGAGAGGAGTCTAATCTCTTGCTTGTATTGATAGCTATGGTTGAAGAAACCAGTAGCTCTGGAGCTTTCTTCTGTAGAAAGATTCCTAGAATCCTTCCTAAGCAAACTTCCTTCTTGTTGTTTTTCCTCTTTAGCAAATCAAAAAATAAACTAGCCCAATCTATGAACTTCTTGTTAACTAGAGTAGACATAATGGCAAACTATTGCCTATTGATATTGTCATGAGCAGAATGCTTGCCCAGCAATACCTTGCCCACAATATCAGTAAAAAACTTAAAACCAACAGATAAATTCTTCTTCAAAAGCTTAGATGGGATGCCCTCAGCATGACCCATCTCTATCAACATCCTGCTGTACTCAGTACTATCCTGTTCTAACTCTTTGGTTCCATATTTCAACTCAAAAATTTCGGTAAGAATTGCAGGGTTTAGAATCACCTGCTATCCTGAGATGAATCCGATCATTGAAGAGTCATCAGTTGAGGAAGAGTACACCCATTCTTTGATCTCTGCAATAGATAGTTTAATCCTTGTAGACATGAATTTCTTCAGACCCTGATCATCACATAACTGCAACATCTCTTGAAATATTGGATCACAGTGACTGATCGATTCGAAATCGACGTCGAAACTAGTATCGAATTTCATCGCTGATAGAACCACTGTCGAAATCGCCAATGAAATTCTGTAGACTCAAGAGAGAAGAGATCAAGAGCAAAGGGAAAAATATGAAAGCGTTGGACAGAGATCGAAGAGAAACCTACATATAGGTTTTTGGAATATGAAAAGACGATCTCTGTCCGACGATAAAACTAAAAACGTCGATCTTAGGTCAACGATTAATTTATAAACAAATAATATCGCTGGTCTCTGATCTCAGTAGTGTAAATTGATAGTCGAGCATAGGTCGACGATTAATTTACTGAAACAAAGTCGTCGATCTCCGGTCGACGATTTTTGTCTTCACACCGAGCTGTCGTCAAACTCAGGTCGACGATAGAGCTCAAGATGAGTTCGAAGATCGTCGATCTCCGTTCGACGATCGTTGAACAAATCTTCACAAAGACAAAATTCAATTTTAATCTATGTCATTTATCATTCCAAGCTGATTCAAAAAGAATAGATGTTTTTGCTCATCCAAGGGTTTGGTGAAAATATCTCCTTTTTGAAAATCAGTGGGGATAAACTTGAGATTAATTTTGTTTTTGTCAACACAATCTCTAAGAAAATGATGCCTTATTTTTTATGCTTGGTCCTAAAATGAAGGACTGGATTTTGTGCAATTGATATGCCACTGGTACTGTCACAAAATATGGTGATATTTTTGAGAGAGTATCCATAATCTAGTAGCTGGTTTTGAATCCATAAGATCTGTGAACAGCAACTACCAGTTACTATATATTCAGCTTCTGTAGTTGATGTAGACACAGATGATTGTTTCTTGCAAAATCAGGACACTAATCTATCATCCAGGAACTGACAAGTTCCTGAAGTGCTTTTTCTGTCAACTCTACATCATGCATAGTCAGCATCAGAATAACTAGTTAAGTCAAATTCTGACTCTGTAGGATACCAAAGTCCTAGATTAGGACAATCCTTTAATATCTTAAAATTCTCTTGAGGAGAATTAAATGAGATTCTTTAGGGTTGACTTGAAATCTAGCACAAAGACATATTGCAAACATTATATCAGGTCTACTTGTAGTAAGATATAATAGGGACCCAACAATGGCCCTATAATTTTTCTGATCAACAGGTTTACCCTTTTCATCAGAATCAATTACTACATTAGAAGTCATATGTGTTTTCATAGCTGAGGCATCAGTCATCCCAAACCTTTTTACTAATTTCTTAGCATACTTGGACTGAGATATGAAGATGCCAACAAGAGCTTGCTTCACTTGAAGACCAAGGAAGTAAGAGAGTTCACTCATGCTACTCATTTCAAACTTTGAATACATAAGGTCAGAAAACCTTTTGCAAAGTTTAGAATCAGTAATCCAAATATAATATCATCAACATATACTTGAACTAACAGAATCCTATCATGATGATGTCTTATAAATAAAGTCATATCTACAATGCCTCTAGAAAATTTATACTCTAAAAGAAAGCTAGCTAAGGTCTCATACCAAGCTCTTGGAGCTTGCTTTAAACCTTAGAGAGCCTTATGTAATTTGAAAACATAAGAGGGGTGAGTTGAAGAGATAAAACCTGGTGGTTGTTCCACATATACTTTTTCCTTGAGTTCCTCATTGAGAAAGGCACTTTTGACATCCATTTGATATACTTTGAATTTCTTGTAAGCAGCATAAGCCAAGAATATTCAGATAGCTTCAAGCCTTACAACAGGTGCAAATGTCTGATCATAGTTAATACCTTCTTCTCACTTGTAGCTTTGTGCCACTAATCTTGTTTTGTTTGTGATAACTATGCCTTGAGCATCCAGTTTGTTTCTGAAAACCCATTTAGTTCCAATGATTAGATGTCCTTTGGGTCTAGGAACTAAATTACAAACTTTACATCTCTCAAACTGATTGAGCTCCTCTTGCATTGCAATAATCCAGCGTGGATCTTACTCAGCATCTTTGATGGATGAGGGCTCAATTTGAGATAAGAAGCAGGCATGCATCACATCTTGATTGAGTTGATGCCTTGTCTGCACACCAACTGACATGTCTCATATCATTTGAGATATAAGATGATCTCTAAATATAACAAAGTCAGGAGGTGGAGTTTGTTTAGCAGCAGCATTATGAACCAATTCCTCTTGTGGAATTAAATTTGTTGTTGGAGGAATTTCAGCAACTCCCAAAGATTCTTCTTCACTATCTTTATCAACCTGTGGAGAGGGATGTAATATCACCTTTTGGGTGAGATTTAAGTCATCCAACTTCTCACATAAGTTAGGTATCTGCAAACAGTTACTGGTAGAAGTTTCTTTCTCCTTGTAAAACATATCAGCTTCATCAAATGTAATATATATAGATTCTTCAATTTTTAAGGATGATTTATTGAAAACCTTATATGTCTTGCTAACTTGGGAATATCCTAGAAAGATTCTCATTGTAGATTTGGCTTCAAACTTTCTAATATAAACCTTTTTGTTATTATGTATATAACAGATGCAACCAAAAATTCTAAAGTAGTCTATTTTAGATTTCTTCCCTTTGAGTAATTCATAGGGAGTCTTGCACTTAAGTTTGTGTATCAAACTTCTATTCAGAACATAATTTGATGTGCTTACAGCTTCTACCCAATAGGATAGAGGCATGTGAGCATCAGCAAGCAATGTGTCTGTAGTTTCAATGAGTGTTCTATTTTTCCTTTCAAGTACCTCATTTTGTTGAGCAGTTCTAGGAGCAGAGAAGCAGTGTTTGATACCTTCCTTCTCACAGAATTCTTATATAGGAAGAGATTCAAACTCAGTGTCATGATCACTTCTGATACAACTGGAGTAGAGTACTCAATCTTTATGCATTTTAGAAAGTCTGTAAGTGTACAACCCTGTATTCGCAGAGTAGGGCCCTCCCGGCAGGCGTAGGACCAACTTTGAGTTTTTAAGCTTTTAAAGAGTTTTACACTCTTGGTGGCCAATTTTGGCTTGGCCTTGGAAATATACTAATAGGGGGAGGGAAAATCTACCTCCCCCGGTCCATTTTTTGGGCGAGTGTGGCAAGATGGCCGGTCTCCCCCAGCTTGCCTTGGTGTGAGGTGGGAGCGGCGAGACAGGCGCATCGGCTTGCCCTGCAGGCGAGCCAGGCCGGCGGCCGGCGGCTCGCCCGGGCGTCCTGCCCTGCGGGCGAGCCAGGCTGCGGCCTGCGGCTCGCCCGGGCGGCCTGCCCTGCGGGCGAGCCAGGCTGCGGCCTGCGGCTCGCCCGGGCGGCCTGCCCTGCGGGCGAGCCAGGCTGCGGCCTGTGGCTCGCCCGGGCGGCCTGCCCTGCGGGCGAGCCAGGCTGCGGCCTGCCCTACGGGCGAGCCAGGCTACGGTCTGCGGCTCTCCCGGGCGGCCTGCCCTGCGGGCGAGCCTGGCTGCAGCCTGCGACTCGCCCGGGCGGCCTGCCCTGCAGGCGAGCCAGGCTGCGGCCTGCGGCTCGCCCGGGCGGCCTGCCCTGCGGGTGGTTCCTTCGGAGGGGGTGAGAGAGCATGGTTCGGCACCCAGACCCCCTTGGGCCGTATTTTTACAGTTATGCCCTCGAGGGGGGATTACCTCTTTACCCCCCATGTTGTGGAGGTTTGTTATTGCCCCAAGGCCTTTTTGGCCTTTATGGTATTTTGGACATTTCAGCCTCAAGGACTTGGAAAAACTCTAAATAGGCTCCCTTGGGTGCCTTTAGAGGGATGAGTTTTCCTTACCTCCTCCTCCCTTAGCTTCTTCTTGGTAGAGTAGAGAGAGCTCTCCAAGGCGCCTAGCCTAGCCCTTTGGTGAGGGAGGGGAAGAGTTCATGTAACCTTCCGGGTGTGTGGTGGGACCTCCATGCTAGAGCCGAGGGTCTGTTCATAGTTTCCTAAGTCTTCGGCCTGTGACGTTCCCCCGAGTGTAGTAGGTGTGAGGTCACCCCTCTTTTGGGATCCTGAACTCCACGAGAGACCAAGTTTTTGGTTTCAATATTTTGGTGTGGTGAGCGTGGAGAGTGACCAGCACAGAAGATCTCAGGAGAGTGTCATGGCTGGAGATCAGAGAGGTAGTGATGATCTCGGCGAGCTCCCCAACCTCGGACCCTTCGTGGGAAGGGAGGAGTTCATGGCTTCCATCCAAGGCATCATGGGGATGCTTAGAAGCATTGCCCCTCGGGCTGACAACTCAACCCCCCCCCCCCCCAGGGACTGACTCCTAGGGGTCCCAATGAGCTGACCCAGAGTGGTCTCGGCGAGCTGCCTCCCAGGGGCACAGGCGAGGTGACCCCAGCTGGGGGAGAAGGAAGTGCACCAGGTAGGCGACCTGGGAAGGAAAGGATGAGAGAGGGGGTCGAGCGAGACCTCCTAGGCCGGGAGTTGTTCCCCAGCCCGACGAGTGCTAACCCTCCAGGCGAGCAGGTCACGCGAGTAGAGGTGGCGAGAGCACCCCTCAGGGGGTCACCTTTCAGCGAGCTAATCGTCTCAGCTCCCGTTCCTGAGGGGTTAAGAGAGCCGGACATAGTTTACTATACCGGGAAGGATGATCCCGTCCAACACCTGCAGTGGTTCGAGGATGTCGTCTCCATCAGGCCAATGATGGATGCCTTCAAGTGTCGTCTCTTTGCGATCACGTTGAAGGAGAAGGCAAGAGACTGGTTTCATCAACTCCCTCCGAGGTCGATTTATGGGTTCGAGGACTTGAGCCGAAGCTTCCAACTCCGCTTCTCCACCTACAGGAAGAGGAAGAAGAGTCCTGAGTCCATCTTCCTGATAAGGCAGAGGGTTGAGGAGTCGCTGGCCCGCTATGTTGACAGGTTCCAAGAGGAGATCCTGGATATCCAGGAGGTGTCGGGGTATGCTCTCTAGATGGCCTTCACCGTTGGGCTGAAGGAGGGCTTCTTCGAGATGAGCTTGACTCGGAAGGCCCCCCTTTCCTTCGAGGAGCTGATGGAAAAGACGGTAGAGGAGATAGCCATGGAGGCGGCCAACCCGACATTTGTCAAGAGGTTGGCGAAGTTGACGGAGGCAGAGTCAAAGGAGTAAGGTGGCTCGAGACATCATGAGGGAAGGCGGAGAGAAGAGCAGAGGGCTCAGGGGTTCCAGGGACAGGATGGTCCGGAACCAGGCTGGAGGCGGCAGGGAGGGTCTGTCAAGGGTCCAGGAAGAGCTCTCGTTCAGGGAGGGGGGAATTTTCACGGGGGCCAAGGGAGGTTTGACTTCCAAAGGCAAGCCCCAAGACAGCTCTTGCCCCCACCGCAGAGGGCCTTGGCGATAGGCAAAGGAGGAAGAGGTAACAGGAGAGATCGCCCAGCCCGCTGAAGGAGGGGGGAGAGGGCATTACCATACTGTGACTTCCACCATGTGGAGGGGCACGCAACAGCTACCTGCCCCGAATTCTTGGAGGTGAGGGGGGCGAGAGGCCCTGCACAGCAGCAGCAGCCGGTGCAGGTTGAGGAAGTCCCTCCCCGAATTGGGGGGGATGAGATATGCGAGGACCGGGTCAATGTAGGACACCGAGGAGGAATAACAGTGATCCACGGTGGGGTGGGGATCGAGGCCACTCAGAAGGCGAGCCTCCACGTCATGTATCACCGGAGTGTCGCCTTGACGTCCCAGACCCCGCCCATGGAAGAGAAGATCACCTTCTTATCAAAAGACATGCCGGAGCACGAGGATCCATTCTGCGACGCCCTGGTCATCCAAGCAGCCATCAAAGGCTTTACCGTCTCCCGGATCTTGATTGACAACGGAAGCTCCGTCAACGTCGTCTTCAAGAAAGCGTTTGACGGGATGAAGGTAGAGCCAAGGAGGGTGCTAGCTTCAGACGGACCCCTGTTTGGATTTTCAAGGGAGAGGAAGGAAGTGGAAGGTGGAGTCGGACTCCAGGTGAAGTTAGGGGGAACCTCAAGAAACTACAGGTTCGTCATTGTTGACGCTCCAAGCAGCTACAACGCCATCTTCGGAAGGCCCCTCATCAGCGCTTTCCGTTGTGTGTCGTCTTCCTTCCACCAGTGCCTCAAGTTCAACTCAGAAGGGATCCAGGTCAGGATCAAGGGAGACTCCAGGATGGCAAAGCAGTGCTACGTCACGGCTGTCAACACCATCTCTTGGTTGGCCAAGGCAGAGGAGATGAAGAAGATTATGGAGAGTCTGAGCAGGATGCAAGTGACCAAGGGGAAGGAATCGGATGGAGACCACATGGTCCCGGCCCCCTGAGGAAGCCTCGCCTTAGCAGAGTCCTTTTTTTTTTATTATGTTGTATGGAGTCCAGCCCCCGACCAGTTGAGTCGGGAGGGTCATGTAACCCAACTTTTTCCCCGTTCGAGGATGTTGGATTTTGGAAGAGTTCATGCGACGTGCCAAGTCCTACCCCTGAGAGGATCTCCTCATCCAGGCTCCCACTAGCTGGTTGGGTCGAATGTGCCTCGGGGAGAGTAAGTCCCACCCCCGAGAGGATCTCCTCATCCAGGTTCTGACTAGCTGGTTGGGTCGAATGTGCCTCAGGGAGAGAAGGTCCCAACCCCCGAGAGGATATCCTCATCCAGGCTCTCACTAGCTGGTTGAGTCGAATGTGCCTCGGGGAGAGCAAGTCCCAACCCCTGAGAGGATCTCCTCATCCAGGCTCCCACTAGCTGGTTGGGTCGAATGTGCCTCGGGGAGAGCAAGTCCCACCCCCGAGAGGATCTCCTCATCCAGGCTCCCACTAGCTGGTTGGGTCGAATGTGCCTCGGGGAGAGCAAGTCCCACCCCCGAGAGGATCTCCTCATCCAGGCTCCCACTAGCTGGCTGGGTCGAATGTGTCTCGGGGAGAGCAAGTCCCACCCCTGAGAGGATCTCCTCATCCAGGCTCCCACTAGCTGGCTGGGTCGAATGTGCCTCGGGGAGAGCAAGTCCCACCCTCGAGAGGATCTCCTCATCCAGGCTCTCACTAGCTGGTTGGGTCGAATGTGCCTCGGGGAGAGCAAGTCTCACCCCCGAGAGGATCTCCTCATCCAGGATCCACTAGCTGGTTGGGTCGAATGTGCCTCGGGGAGAGCAAGTCCCACTACCGAGAGGATCTCCTCATCCAGGCTCCCACTAGCTGGCTGGGTCGAATGTGCCTCAGGGAGAGCAAGTCCCAACCCCCGAGAGGATCTCCTCATCAAGGCTCTTACTAGCTGGTTGGGTCGAATGTGCCTCGGGAGAACTAGTCCCACCCCCGAGAGGATCTCGTCACCCAGGCTCCCATTAGTTGGCATGACAGGTTGACCTCTCGGGAGGCTAAGTGTTTTCACTCTGATGCCGTCTCGTCACCTAGGCTCCCATTAGCTGGCATGACAAGTTGATTCCTCGGGAGGCTAAGTATTTTCACTCCGAGGTCGTCTCGTCACTCAGGCCCCCATTAGCCCGCATGACAGGTTGATCCCTCGGGAGGCTAAGTATTTTCACCCCGAGGCCGTCTCGTCACCAAGGCCCCTATTAGCCGGTATGACAGGTTGATCCCTCGGGAGGCTAAGTATTTTCACCCCGAGGCCGTCTCGTCACCTAGGGTCTCATTAGCTGGCATGACAGGTTGACCCCTCGGAGAGACCGAGTATTTTCGGCCCCATGAAGGCCACTCAGCGAATACGTTGGGTTGGATGCTTTCTTTCCGAGCTTGCGCCAACCTCGAAAAGAGCGGGGATTGTGTACAACCCCGTATTCGCAGAGTATGGCCCTCCCGGCAGGCGTAGAACCAACTTTGAGTTTTTAAGCTTTTGGAGAGTTTTACACTCTTGGTGACCAATTTTGGCTTGACCTTGGAAATATACTAGTAGGGGGAGGGAAAATCTACCTCCCCCCGGTCCATTTTTTGGGCGAGTGTGGCAAGATGGTCGGTCTCCCCTCCCAGCTTGCCTTAGTGCGAGGTGGGAGCGGTGAGACAGGCGCATCGGCTTACCCTACGGGCGAGCCAGGCTGGCGGCCTGCGGCTCGCCTGGGCGGCCTGCCCTGCGGGCGAGCCAGGCTGCGGCCTGCGGCTCGCCTGGTCGGTCTGCCCTGCGGGCGAGCCAGGCTGCGACATGCGGCTCGCCCGGGCGGTCTGCCCTGCGGGCGAGCCAGGCTACGGCCTGCGGCTCGCCCAGGCGGCCTACCCTGCGGGCGAGCCAGGCTGCGGCCTGCGGCTCGCCCGAGCGGCCTGCCCTGCGGGCGAGTCAGGCTGCGGCCTGCGGCTCGCCCGGGCGGCCTGCCCTGTGGGCGAGCCAGGCTGCGGCCTGCGGCTCGCCCGGGCGGCCTGTCTTGCGGGTGGTTCCTTCGGAGGGGGTGGGAGAGCATGGTTCGGCCCCTAGACCCCCTTGGGCCGTATTTTTACAGTTATGCCCTCGAGGGGGGATTACCTCTTTACCCCCCGTTGTGGAGGTTTGTTATTGCCCTGATGCCTTTTTGTCCTTTATGGTATTTTGGACATTTCAGCCCCAAGGACTTGGAAAAACTATAAATAGACCCCCTTGGGTGCCTTTGGAGGGATGAGTTTTCCTTACCTCCTCCTTCCTTAGCTTCTTCTTGGTAGAGTAGAGAGAGCTCTCCAAGGCGCCCAGCCTAGCCCTTTGGTGAGGGAGGGGAAGAGTTCCTGTAACCTTCCAGGTGTGTGGTGGGACCTCCACGCTAGAGCCGAGGGTCTGTTCATAGTTTCCTAAGTCTTCGGCCCGTGACGTTCCCCCGAGTGTAGTAGGTGTGAGGTCACCCCTCTTTTGTGACCCCGAACTCCACGAGAGACCAAGTTTTTGGTTTCAACAGTAAGAACTTTGAAATTATCAGACTTGTTTCTCAAGAAGAAAACCCAAGAGAACCTAGAGAAGTCATCTATAATAACTAAAGTATAGACTTCCCTCTCAGACTTTGTATAGTAATTGGTCCAAAAAGGTCCAAATGAAGCAGATAGAAAATCCTAGGTGAATCACTCTTATTAACTGATTTAAAACTATTTTTAGTTTGTTTGCCTTCTTGACAAGCCTTGCAAAGGCTTTCCTTCTTGTAGGGGCAAGAGGGCAATCCTCTAACAAGGTTGTCCCTAGATAACGTAGCAATATTTCTAAGATTTACATGTCCTAGCCTTTTATGCAATAATATATTGTTATTGCTAACCTGGTTGAACAAACAAATTTCAGTAGAATTAAAATCAACTAAATAGATATTGCCTAGTCTAATACTTGATAATACAGTGTTGTTATTTAAAGAAATATTGCATTTTGACTCAGTAAAACATACTTCATGACCTGCATCACATAGCTGACCTATGGATATCAAGTTATGTTTTAAGCCATTTATATATGCCACTTTTCTAAATGTGATAACTCCAAGTGTAAATTCTCTATAACCTTCTGTCTGACCAAAGCTTGAGTCTCCAAATATAACCTTTAGACCTAGCTTTCCCTTGTAGTTTCTTAGATTAGCCTTATTTCCTGTCATGTGCTTGGAGCATCCACTATCCAAATACCACTTATCATGTATGGTAGGATAGGTCTTCACCTGCAAAATAACAGCTTATATATTTTGGACCCAGGTAACCTTGGGTCCTGGCTTCTTTTCATATTTAAAACTTGAAATATAAGAGTATTCAGGTTGATTTTTATAACCTAAGGGATGAAATCTCCTAGGTGGGATTGTCCAGTTAGTTAAGAGATAGAAAAGTTTAGAGTGAAAGTTCTTATTGAAATTTCTGTTGAAGTTATAGTTTTGATGAAACTGATTTGGGTTCGACGATTTATGTTGAGATCATCGATCTGTGTTCGACGATTTATGTTGAGATCATCGATTTGCGTTCGACGACCAGCATTGATATCGTCGATCTTGGCTCTCAGAATAATAGTGAATATTATCTAGGTTCCACGATCGTCGATCTCTGTTCGACGATACATAATGATATCGTCGATCCCCGTTTGTAGAGTGTTTAGGCTCAAGCTCTGGGTTCTGAGATCGTCGATCGTCGTTTGACGAATAATGCTGAGATCGTCGATCTTGGTTCGACAATTTTTGTTCAGACTTAGCTTTTTGTTTTTCTTTATTTATCTCAACTTGTTTTAAAACTTTGTTAACTGTTTTGATTTGTTCGGTGTTCTTCTTACCCTTATCTGATATGAACTTTACTGTTTTACAGATTGAGAGAGATGGTTTTTCAGAATGATTGGCGGTTCACTAGATGATGCACCTAATTCTAATTTACTTCTATTAAGTCTAGCATTAAGTGTGCTGGTAATTTCTACTAGTTGTTTACTTCTTCCATTCCGTGAATCTTCTAGCTGTTTTGCTTTACTTAATTCAACTTTCAGAAAAGTGTTTTGTTCACTATACATGTCTATTTCAATTTTCAATTTAATGTTTTCTGACACTAAGCTATCTTAATTAAGTTGTTTATCTCTGAGAAGTTTGATTTCCTTCTCAGATCTTATCAGATCATTACACATAGATTTAAAATCATATTTAAAATCTTCAGAGGTAAAGTCAAAGTCTTCCAATACCTGATCACAATCTGAACATTCTTCAGATTCTCCTTCTTCTAAAACATGCCCTGAAGCATTTATGGCCATTAAGCAGATTTTTTTGACCTTTGCTTCTTCTTCATCTTCACTAGAACTGGAGGAGGATGATTCTTCAGTATCACTCCATGTTTCTACAACAAACCCTCTCTCCTTCTTCTTGTGCTTGTGGGAGGATGGTTTGCTGGAGTGCTTCTTGGAGTCTTTCTCCTTTCTTCTTTCCTTATGATTGTTCTCTGGATATTCTGGAAGAATGTGTCCAGGTTTCCTGCAACCAAAGCAGATAATCTCTTTAGAAGGGGTCTTATCATACCTTGGTTTGTCATCACTTCTTGATGATTTCCTTCTGAATTCTTTTCTCCCTATTTTGAATAATCTCTTTGCAAAGAGACTCATCAACTTTTCATTTGATGAAGAAGTTTCTGATTCTTCAAAAGCTTTGAAGGCTATATTCTGCTCCTTTCTAGTTGGTGTAGCAGTATTTTGTTGTTCAGCTTCTCTTGTCTTCAGGAGCTGTTCATAGGATTTTAGCTTTCCTAAGACTGATTCTGTTGTCATCTCATGTGTGCTTCTGGTCTCTCTGATAGGCCAGATTCTAGAGTCCCATAAGCTGGGGAAGAATATGAGAATTTTGTCATATATTTCAGTTACTGAGATGTCTTTGTCAAGAGTTTTTAGCTCATTAACAATGATGCTGAGTCTATTGTACATCTCAGAAACTTGCTCAGTTTCTTCCTTTTTAAAGTTCTCATACTAGGAAATGAGATGAGCTCTCCTGTCCTTCCTTTCATATGCTGATACTGCAACCATCTGGTTTAAGGAATCCCAGATGGCCTTAGCTGATTCACATTCAACCACTTTTTAGAATATATAATCAGACATTGTTTGTGCCAATATGTTCATGGCTTTTGCACCAGCAATCTTTACTTTCTTGTAAGCATCATTGTAGTCTAGAGGAGGTACTGCAGTCATGTTTGTGGAGGTACTTGGAGGGGCAGCTGGTGGAGGTACTCCTGTTAAGATAGAAGCATAAATATCTTCATCAATAGAATTCATATAAAGCTTGATTCTTTCCTTCTAGATTCCAAACTTTTGCAAGTTGCAAACTGGAGGTCTGGTGCTTGCAAAGTCCTTGTACTGTGCCATGGTTTAATAAAAAGACAGAGTAAAATGATATCTATCAAAGATCTTAGGTTCAGGTTGTAACACCCCAAAAAGACCCAAAAGACTCAAAATGAGTTTTGAGGTACAGGAAATTTTACACGGCCTGGGACACGGGCGTGTCCCAGGGCGTGTCGGGGATACACGGCCTGGGACACGGGCGTGTCCCAGGGCGTGTTCAGGTTGGTCGACGCTCGATAGTCGACGATCGTCGAGCCCGGGACACGGCCATGGACACGGGCGTGTCCCAGGGCGTGTCGCGCAATTAAATTTCGAAATAGCCTATTCGAGTCAGAAAAGTACACGACCTTGAACACGGCAGTGAACACGGGCGTGTCAGGTCGGACACGGGCGTGTCCGATACCGTGTGCCTACCCGTGTACTGGTTGCAGCTCGATGAGGCAGGATTGACACGGGCGTGTCTCAGGATGACACGGGCGTGTCAGGTTCGACACGGGCGTGTCGATGCCCGTGTTGTTCAGTCGGTTCAATACCGCGTGTACCGCTTAAGGGTACACGGCCTGTGACACGGGCGTGTCACAGGCCGTGTCAGCCAAAAAATGGGTTTTTGGGCAAATCGTGGCCGTTCAGATTTCTCTATTTGGATCCAAGGGCTCAGGTGATTCCTGGCTGGATTAACTTCGTGAAGGATTGATGAAGATTCATTCTTCATTTTGCTTAAGGAAGAGAGAAAGAGAGAGGAGGAAGAAGAAGGAGGAGGAGATCAAGCCACCGGCGGAGTTCCCGTGGTCCGATTCGTGATCTGAAGCCGGCGTTGTGAAGGCGAGGCTGCTGCGGTTCTTTCTCACCGGCTAGTTTTCGATGGCTCCGAAGAGATCGACAAGGGTAACGATCTCCCTTCTTGGACATGTGAAGTCCTTCTTTTCTGCATTGCATAGGGAAAACCCTTCCCCGCGAGTGTGCGGTGGGTTGTGGTGTCCCTTGGGGTAGATATGTGAAGTCCCCCTTATTAGAGGCCGGAATTGGAGTACGGCTGTAACACCCCATGTTCAGTCCTGGAGTCGGTGGGAGTTAACGCCTCGCGGTAGAGTAACCGTCGGCGGAAGGGCGTTGAACTGTGCAGTTTTTCCTTAGCGCACGATCACTGACCACAGGGCGCACGACCACTGACCGTGCGCCACTGGTCGTGCATAAAGAAAATATAATGCCAAATCCCTGTTTAACGAAAACGCACGACCACTGACATAGGGCGCACGACCACTGACCGTGCGCCACTGGTCGTGCGGACGGGTGCAGAATCCGTAAAATGACTCCGTGGCCGTCCGATTTTCCATCAAATCTCATCTAACGGCCTAGGATGGTCCGCCCAAACATTTAATGTAGGGTTGAAGGGTTCTAAACCCTCATTTCAAACCCTAGACTCTCTTTCTAAAAGTTTAGAGAGAAGGGAGAGCAAGGAAGGAGAAGAGGAGATCCGGCCGCCGGCGGAGCACCGGAGCACCGAATCTCGATCCGAGACCGGATCCTCGACGGCAAGAGCGAGGCGAAGCTTTTCAACCGTCTACTTCTTCATGACGGGCGCGCGAAAATCTGCGAGGGTAACGATCCTCTTCATAGGGCATGTGTAGTCGCCCTTCTTCCTTTGCATGGGGAAATCCCCCTCTCGCGAGTAAGCGTCGAGGAGCGGAATCCCTTCGGGTAGATATGTAAAGTCCCCGTTGTTAGAGCCCGGAATCGAAGTACGGGCGTAGGCATTGTGTGTGAAGCCTATTCGGGTTTAGCCCGAATCGGTGTTGTTGCATTGCATGGTCGGAGAAGACTCCGCACCGATGATTTCAGTTTTCCGAAATTTCTACGCGGTAGATTGCATACAGGGATCCTTGGGGATTAACCTCGAGGCGCACCCGGAAAGCTTGGGCGGAATCGCATTGCCGCCACGATGTTGCCTTGGAGGGCAAATCGGTACATAACGGGGTTATGTGCGTGTTTTGATCGATTGTGGGAATGAGGAGAAACTTGGCCCGCACCGATGGCTAAATGGCCGTGGTGAAGTGAGCAACGGGCGGGTGGAACTCTACCCATTCCAAGTGGTCTCGGTAGAAGCGACCTAAAGTACATGGGACTTCCCGGGGGGCTGGAAACGGGCCTAGGCTTCGGCTGAAAGGGCTATTTGCTCACGAGAAATGTCGTCCACGAGACGACGGTGGAATCGCGGGAACGGACCGGGTCCGGACCGGATTCACCATTTAGTGCCCTGAGAGCACGGGGTGTACGGCCGTGCGTGCCGACACTTGTGGCGAATAGTTATATAGATTTATATATTGCTATGTTAGTTATTATGCAGGGAAGGAGCACCGCCGTCCCGCAATTGCGGGGCGGGGTCGTTATAATTTGGTCAGCATTGCTGACCGGTTACTCGTGTAAATTGCCACCTCTTCGGTGGATTGCTTCTTACAGGTGCTGCTGCGGAGCCGAGCGGCAAATAGCAGGCTAAAGCCCAAGTTGCAGCACTAGCCCATGAAGGCTGAAGATTTAGTTTTGTTTTTCATATTCATGTTTGGCCGGCCTGCGCGCCGATGTATGAAAGACACTTTTTGGTTAAGAGAACAATGTTTGTAAGGCCTTAAGGCCGAGGACTGTTTTGTGTATTTTTAGTCGTTTCATTCCTATGGGTTTTATTATTAGTGGACATTCATGCTTATTGTTGGGTTCTTTTTAATAACCTAAAATGCTTCCGCTAGGTGTTGCGTAGGACGTTGTCTTTCAAATTGTGAGTATGATAATGCGATGCGTAACTCCACGGTCTGTCTGCGGTATATGGCGTCGGGCCCCGGCCGGACCTACTGCTATATGCCATGTGACGGATAGGGGTGTTACAAATTGGTATCAGACTAACGGTTTCGGTCTTGCTTATTAGAATTCGTGGACGAATTCTTTTAAGGGGTGGTGAGCACTATCACGTGCGTCATCGTTATAACATGAAAAAGAACCCATGAATGTCCACTTAGGAATGAAAATACACAGTTTTGAACAAGTTAAATGTTCAAATGATTGCTTTTTAGCAATGTGCTTGTCGCTTATTTGTCGGTTTTGTTTATCTAGGTGACTAGGAGTGGGGCAGGGCAGTCAGCCCGTACACGTTCAGCGGAGAGTAGGGCACCAAGCGAGGCGCCTGCAACACCTCCATCTGCTGAAACTATTCGGCTGGTTACCGAGGCGGTGCTTGCCGCACTAAATGCCCAACCTGCAGGGCAGGTACAACGTCCAGCACCGGAGATTGAGCAAGAACCTGCGAGAGCGACAGTGCCTGTGGTGGCTGAGGAGCCTAGACCACCAAGGCGTACGACGGATTGTCAGCTGAAGCACGTGATGAGCTTCAATCCGCCAATATTCTTTGGGGGTGGAACCCCATCGCAAGCGGAGGATTGGCTATCACGCGTTAAGCGGATCCTTTCGACAACCAGAACCGAAGCGGATCAGAAAACCGCCATAGCCACTTTCTTATTGGATGGCGAGGCAAGGCTGTGGTGGGACGGTGTGGAGCAACACCATCTAGTCGAAAGACAGTTGGAAGAGGTTTCTATTGAAGAATTCTCGAGAATGTTCATGGCGCGGTACCTACCGTCGACCGAGAAGATAGAACTGGAAAATCAATTCCTCAGACTGCAACAAGGGAGTCAAAATGTGGATGATTATCTGCATGAGTTCACAAGGCTGGGTCGTTATGCAGCTCCTACTTTTGGCGATGAGGAACGGAAGACGAACCGTTTCTATGAAGGACTGCGAGATGATCTCAAGGTACTTCTATCAGGGCCGTTGACGCAAGGATTTCTAACCTTGGTCGGCTCGGCTCGATCGTTGGAGCGAGAGTTGGCAAGAATCTCTGGAAAGAAAGAGCTGGGTGTGCAGAAGCCCGAGTTCAAGGTGCCGAACGCTACGAAGTCAAAGTTTCAGAGGTGGAATAAGAGGGCCAAGACGTCAAGTCAAGCCCCCTCTTCTGGTGCCTCGGGAGCAACGACAGCGCGCACCCCAGGTGCTTGTTATAACTGTGGGAGGCCAGGGCACTTTGCCCGTGATTGTTGGAGCGGACGTCCAAAGTCCGAGAGAAAGCCAGGAGCAACTTATGAGGAGAAAGGGAAGATGGCGGAGTCATCCGCATCTCACCATACTCCAGCTCAGCCCAGGGTGTACAACCTTGGCCTTCAAGAAGCCATCAAACAGGCTGACGTGGTGACAGGTATGAGTTAAATTATTGCAGTTTAACCTTATTTGAATAATTACCTGTTTGCATGTTAGCTTATATTTCCTATGCTAGGCTTCGTTTTGATATCCGATAGCCCAGCAAGGGCATTATTTGATACGGGAGCGTCGCACTCCTTTATGTCCGAAGAATTCGTATCGCGCATCGGAGTCCCTTCTTCGATGGCTAAGGACAAACTGGATGTGCTACTCCCCAATGGATGCTCTATGCGCGTAGATAGAGTATGCCTCGTGAGGATTCAGATTGGGGATCAGGAATTCGATCTGCAGGCGTCGTTACTTCCGCTAGTGGAGTTTGACGTGATCCTTGGGATGGATTGGCTCTCGGAGCAGCGAGCCTATATTGACTGCAGTCGGAAGGAAGTTAAACTGGGGGCAAATTCTAGTCGCGAGACTACGTTCGAGGGCATTAAAGGGGCGAGCAAGACACTGATGTCTGCTCTTCAGGTGGTCAAGGCGGTTCGGGCTGGAGCAGAGCTGTTTTTCACGTTAGTGGAGGCCGCAAAGCCTAAGACGAGTCTGGATAGTATCCCGGTGGTTTCGGAGTATCCTGACGTGTTTCCCGATGATCTCCCTGGGGCTCCACCCCAAAGAGAGATTGATTTCACAATAGAGCTGGTGCCAGGTGCCAAACCTGTGTCCCGCTCACCTTATCGGCTAGCGCCGAAGGAGATGGCAGAGCTGAAGGTCCAATTGCAAGAACTGTTGGAACAGGGGTACGTGCGTCCAAGCTCGTCACCTTGGAGTGCACCGGTCCTCTTCGTCAAGAAGAAGGATGGAAGTCTGAGGCTGTGTATCGACTACCGAGAGTTGAACAAGCTCACCGAGAAGAACAAATACCCGATTCCGAGGATCGACGATCTGTTTGACCAGCTAGTGGGATCTACAGTTTATTCGAAGTTGGATCTGAAGTCTGGGTACTACCAGTTGAAGATCAAGGAGAGTGATATCTCTAAAACGGCGTTCAGCACGCGTTATGGGCATTACGAGTTCACGGTTATGCCGTTTGGACTGACGAATGCGCCGTCCGTATTTATGGATCTGATGAACAGAACATTCAGAGAGTACTTGGATCAGTTTGTGATCGTGTTTATCGACGACATCCTGGTATACTCTCAGAGCGAAGATGATCACTACAAGCATCTGCACATGGTGTTGGAGACACTGAGGAGGAACCAGCTCTATGCTAAGTTCTCCAAATGCGAGTTCTGGTTATCCTCGGTGGCTTTCCTTGGCCACATCATTAGTGGAGCAGGGATTGCGGTAGATCCGGCGAAGATAGTGGCGATACGGGAGTGGCCTGTTCTTTCCTCGGTAGCGGAAGTCCGAAGTTTCCTAGGACTTGCCGGCTACTACAGGCGCTTCGTAGAGAACTTCTCGCGGATAGCGTTACCTCTCACATCGTTGACAAGAAAGGATCAAAGGTTTGTGTGGTCGCCGGAGTGCGCACAAGCTTTTGAGGAGTTAAAGGGTCGGTTGACCACGGCGCCAATCTTATGTTCGCCGAGTGGGACCGAGGGATTCGAAATCTTCAGTGATGCTTCGGGGAGTGGCTTGGGATGTGTACTACTACAGCGTGGGAGTGTGATTGCCTACGGCTCGCGGCAGCTGAAGGTACACGAGAGGAATTATCCGGTCCATGACTTGGAGTTAGCGGCCGTGATACATGCACTGAAGCTGTGGAGACACTACCTTTACGGTGTGAAAGTTGATATCTACACCGACCACAAGAGCTTGAAGTACTTGCTGGATCAGAAGGACTTGAATATGCGGCAAAGGAGGTGGATGGAGTTCCTGGGGGACTACACCTTCAAAATTCATTATGTGCCGGGGAAGGGCAATGCGGTGGCAGATGCGTTGAGTCGCAGAACTCCCGCACGTGCTAGTTGGCTGTTGGTGCATGATGCACGATTGATTCAAGAGTTAGAGGATTTGGAGATCTTCTGTGTAGATAGACAAACGGGCGCCGAAGCGCGTTTGAGTTGGACAGAGGTGCAGTATGACCTGGCTGATAGGATTCGGCAGGCTTTAGCTGTGGATGATGTTATGAAGCAACTCATGGATGGTGTTTTGGATGGGTCAAATTCCCAATTTATGTTGGAGGACGGATTGCTCAGAAAGGACGATCGTTTGTGCGTCCCCAACGTAGGTAATCTACGGGAGGAATTGTTGTACGAGGCTCACCATACCAAGTACTCAATCCACCCGGGGAGTACAAAAATGTACAAAGACGTGAAGAAACTATTCTGGTGGCCAGGACTGAAGAAAGATGTAGCGCTGTATGTGGCGAGGTGTCAAACCTGCGCCCTAGTGAAGGCGGAATGTCAAAAGCCGGGAGGTTTCTTGAAGTCCTTACCCATTCCGGAGTGGAAATTCGACGACATATCTATGGATTTTGTGCATGGATTGCCAAGATCGCAGAAGGGAAACGACGCCATCTGGGTGATCGTGGACAGATTGACAAAAGTGTCGCGTTTCATTCCGATGAGGAAGGATGATCCGGTGGAGAAGTTAGCAAAACTCTACGTGGATAATATTGTGCGAATGCACGGAGTGCCCCGCAGCATTGTGAGTGATCGCGATGGACGCTTCACGTCCAATGACTGGAGGCTAGTACATCAGATGTTGGGCTCGAAACTGAAGTTTAGCACGGCGTTTCATCCGCAGACGGATGGCCAGACCGAGCGAGTCAACAGGACATTGGAAGACATGCTTCGCATGTGTGCGTTGGACTTCGGAAAACGGTGGGAGGATCACTTATACTTGGTCGAGTTTGCGTACAATAACAGTTACCAAGCAAGTATCCAGATGGCACCGTTCGAAGCTCTTTATGGGAGAAAGTGTCGCACGCCGTTGTCATGGTTGGAGACGGGTGAGTCGAAACTTTACAATCGTCAGGAGATCGAAGATGCGACTTCTTTGGTGCAAACGATACGAGAGCGCTTGCTTATAGCTCAGGACAGGCAGGCTAAGTATTTTAATGCCAAGCATAGGAACGTGGAGTTCAATGTTGGCGAATGGGTATACCTGAAGATCAAACCGTTCAAGGGGGTGTCACGGGTTCGACGCTTGAAAAAGTTGAGTCCGAGATACCTTGGGCCATTCGAGATTCTAGAACGGATCGGAGAAGTGGCCTACCGGTTGAGATTATCTGTGGAACTGAGTTGTTTGCATGACGTATTCCACATCTCAGTATTGCGGAAGGCGGTGCAAGAGCCGTCGCAAGTGTTAGCGGTTGATCAAGTACCGGTTGAGGAAGGGTTGACGACCAAAGTCAAGCCCATTTCTATCGAAGATTTCGAGGTCAAGCGGCTTCGGAACAAAGAAATCAGGATGGTGAAAGTCCGTTGGGACAATTGCGGTCGTGAGGAGCTATCGTGGGAACGAGAGCAAACCATGCTCGAGGAGTACCCCGAACTCTTCAACTCAGGTACCGTTTAAGTTTAAGTTGTTTACTTGCTATTCGTAATTTCGGGACGAAATTCTTTTAAGGGGGGGGAGAGTTGTAACACCCCATGTTCAGTCCTGGAGTCGGTGGGAGTTAACGCCTCGCGGTAGAGTAACCGTCGGCGGAAGGGCGTTGAACTGTGCAGTTTTTCCTTAGCGCACGATCACTGACCACAGGGCGCACGACCACTGACCGTGCGCCACTGGTCGTGCATAAAGAAAATATAATGCCAAATCCCTGTTTAACGAAAACGCACGACCACTGACATAGGGCGCACGACCACTGACCGTGCGCCACTGGTCGTGCGGACGGGTGCAGAATCCGTAAAATGACTCCGTGGCCGTCCGATTTTCCATCAAATCTCATCTAACGGCCTAGGATGGTCCGCCCAAACATTTAATGTAGGGTTGAAGGGTTCTAAACCCTCATTTCAAACCCTAGACTCTCTTTCTAAAAGTTTAGAGAGAAGGGAGAGCAAGGAAGGAGAAGAGGAGATCCGGCCGCCGGCGGAGCACCGGAGCACCGAATCTCGATCCGAGACCGGATCCTCGACGGCAAGAGCGAGGCGAAGCTTTTCAACCGTCTACTTCTTCATGACGGGCGCGCGAAAATCTGCGAGGGTAACGATCCTCTTCATAGGGCATGTGTAGTCGCCCTTCTTCCTTTGCATGGGGAAATCCCCCTCTCGCGAGTAAGCGTCGAGGAGCGGAATCCCTTCGGGTAGATATGTAAAGTCCCCGTTGTTAGAGCCCGGAATCGAAGTACGGGCGTAGGCATTGTGTGTGAAGCCTATTCGGGTTTAGCCCGAATCGGTGTTGTTGCATTGCATGGTCGGAGAAGACTCCGCACCGATGATTTCAGTTTTCCGAAATTTCTACGCGGTAGATTGCATACAGGGATCCTTGGGGATTAACCTCGAGGCGCACCCGGAAAGCTTGGGCGGAATCGCATTGCCGCCACGATGTTGCCTTGGAGGGCAAATCGGTACATAACGGGGTTATGTGCGTGTTTTGATCGATTGTGGGAATGAGGAGAAACTTGGCCCGCACCGATGGCTAAATGGCCGTGGTGAAGTGAGCAACGGGCGGGTGGAACTCTACCCATTCCAAGTGGTCTCGGTAGAAGCGACCTAAAGTACATGGGACTTCCCGGGGGGCTGGAAACGGGCCTAGGCTTCGGCTGAAAGGGCTATTTGCTCACGAGAAATGTCGTCCACGAGACGACGGTGGAATCGCGGGAACGGACCGGGTCCGGACCGGATTCACCATTTAGTGCCCTGAGAGCACGGGGTGTACGGCCGTGCGTGCCGACACTTGTGGCGAATAGTTATATAGATTTATATATTGCTATGTTAGTTATTATGCAGGGAAGGAGCACCGCCGTCCCGCAATTGCGGGGCGGGGTCGTTATAATTTGGTCAGCATTGCTGACCGGTTACTCGTGTAAATTGCCACCTCTTCGGTGGATTGCTTCTTACAGGTGCTGCTGCGGAGCCGAGCGGCAAATAGCAGGCTAAAGCCCAAGTTGCAGCACTAGCCCATGAAGGCTGAAGATTTAGTTTTGTTTTTCATATTCATGTTTGGCCGGCCTGCGCGCCGATGTATGAAAGACACTTTTTGGTTAAGAGAACAATGTTTGTAAGGCCTTAAGGCCGAGGACTGTTTTGTGTATTTTTAGTCGTTTCATTCCTATGGGTTTTATTATTAGTGGACATTCATGCTTATTGTTGGGTTCTTTTTAATAACCTAAAATGCTTCCGCTAGGTGTTGCGTAGGACGTTGTCTTTCAAATTGTGAGTATGATAATGCGATGCGTAACTCCACGGTCTGTCTGCGGTATATGGCGTCGGGCCCCGGCCGGACCTACTGCTATATGCCATGTGACGGATAGGGGTGTTACAACGGCTCTAGGCATACTGTGTGAAGCCCATCTGGACGTGGTCTGGATTGGTGATGCTTGTTTGCATATTGGAGAAGGCTCCGTGATTATGGCTTGTGATGCCTTGTTCCTACCTGTTGCTTGGTGCGGCAGGAAGTACTGGACGATGTCCAGGAAATGAAGAGGGTTGGATGCAACTCTTGTGGCCGTGCGTTGCCACTTTATGAGCGGTTGAGCCGTTGGGCTGCAACCCGGTGAAAAGGCAGATTGCCGAACAGGAAAGGTGAAACCGACCCGCGCCTATAAATAGCCATGGATACTTCCGTATTCGAGGTGGCACGGCGACTTGAGCAACGGGGGGTGGCTGATCCGTACCTGCGTTAGTTCCGTCCGACTTGGAAGCCTGGTTATAGGTTTTGTTGGAGCGCCTAATGAGAGTCTTAGGCCCGCGCGCCGGAAAGACTAGAATGCTCAAATACCGTGTAGACGGTGGTGTTGACCCTGGTATTCCGGTACACCGAAAATGTGCCCTGAGTGCACGGACTGTCGGGCCGTGTGGCCGATAGTTGTGATGGCTTGAATGTGCCTGCGCGCACATAGTTGCTATATGATGCCATGCTTTGCAGGGAAAGAATGCTAATGCCCCGAGAAAGGGGTAAGATTGTTATAATTGGGTCAGCTGAATGCTGACCGTTGCATTGTTTGCCACCGGTTGGGTGGATTGTTCCCGTGCAGGTGCTGGCGAGCCAAGTGGTAAGTGAAGGGCTGAAGCCCTACTGCTGTTGCTGCTGCTGCTGTGGCTATCCCTTGAAGGCTAAGAGAATGTTTTTGTTTTTACTCATGTATGGCCGGCCTGCGCGCCGAGGTTTGTAAATCATGTTGTAAAAAGAGGAACTGTAAGGCCTTAAGGCCAAACTCTATGTATTTGGGTACATTCCGTTATATATATAAAGGTGGTTTATATATTGGACATTCCTGGTTAGAGTTCAAATTATTACTTAAAGCTTCCGCTAGAATGCTCTGAGTTAGGATTCGTGATTGGTTTGGTATTATCCTGTGACCTCACCGTCTGTTTGTGGCATATAGTGTGGGGCCCCGGCCGGACCTTCTATTATACGTCATCTAACGGATGGGGTCGTTACATTTTGGTATCAGCTTCGTTCGGTCTTCCTCTATCGAATTCGTGGACGAATTCTTTTATGGGGTGGCGAGCGCGTGTTTATGCGCCATGCTGTAACGCTAATGAACTCTGGAATGTCCACTAAGGAATGTACAAAATCTTGTTTGAGGAATCTGCGCGTTCCTTTTTGTGTTGTTTTGCTTGCATACGTTCGCTAATGTGTGTCTTGTCCACCTATAGGTGACGCGTAGTGGTGCTGGGCAGTCTGAGCCCCAGCGTTCTGATGAGAGTGCGACACCAGCTGAGGTGCCCACACCTCCTCCATCTGCGGAAACTGTTCGTTTAGTTGCTGAGGCTCTCTTTGCCATGATTCAGCCGACCGGGCAAGCGCAGCCGGCAGTCGAGCCAGTTCGTGTTGGTGTAAGACCCGAGCCGGTTGAGGCTGTAGATCCGCGAGCAGCTGACCGACAGTTGAAGCAATTCATGAGCTTCAGTCCTCCTACGTTTGCGGGAATGGGATCCCCAACGCAGGCGGAAGATTGGTTATCGCGTGTCAAGAGGATAATGACAGCGATCAGGGCGGAGGAAACTCTAAAGGTCACCTTAGCCACCTTCATGCTTGAAGGAGAGGCGCGGTTGTGGTGGGACGAGGTTGAGCTACATCATTTGGCGGGCAGGCAATTAACACAAGTGTCGATTGAGGAGTTCTCTCGAATATTTCTGGCGAAACATGTCCCAGCGGCGCAATGCATTGCTATGGAAAATGAGTTCTAACGGTTAAAGCAAGGGGAAGATAGTGTGGATATCTACTTGCATGAGTTTACCAGGTTGGGACGCTATGCGGGTACAATCTTCGCGGATGACCAAAGTGTACAACCCCGTATTCGCGGAGTAGGGTCCCTTCGGCAGGCGCAGAGCCAGTTTTAAGCTTTTAAGCTTTTCGGATATTTTGGACTCTTGGTGGCCAATTTTGGCTCTAGCATGGAAATATACTAGTAGGGGGAGGAAAATATTGCCTTTCCCCTTGCCCCCCTCTTTGAGGGGCGGGCGCGGCCAGCTTGCGGGGCGAGACCGCCGGCCAGGCAGGTTCTCGCCCGCGCGGCCAGCTTGCGGGGCGAGACCGCCGGCCAGGCGGGTTCTCGCCCGCGCGGCCAGCTTGCGGGGCGAGACCGCCGGCCAGGCGGGTTCTCGCCCGCGCGGCCAGCTTGCGGGGCGAGACCGCCGAGTAGGCGGGTTCTCGCCCGCGCGGCCAGCTTGCGGGGCGAGACCGCCGGCCAGGCGGGTTCTCGCCCGCGCGGCCAGCTTGCGGGGCGAGACCGCCGGCCAGGCGGGTTATCGCCCGCACGGCCAGCTTGCGGGGCGAGACCGCCGGCCAGGAGGGTTCTCGCCCGCGCGGCCAGCTTGCGGGGCGAGACCGCCGGCCAGGCGGGTTCTCGCCCGCGCGGCCAGCTTGCGGGGCGAGACCGCCGGCCAGGCGGGTTCTCGCCCGCGCGGCCAGCTTGCGGGGCGAGACCGCCGGCCAGGCGGGTTCTCGCCCTTGGACCTCCTTGGGGCAAGCTTTTACCTTTCTACCCCCGGGGTGGATTTTCCCTTTTTTGCCCCCCGGTGTGGAGGTTTTCTATTGGCTGGAGGCATTTTTGCCCCAGGGGCATTTTGGTCATTTTGCCCACAGGACTTGGAAAAACTATAAATAGACCCTTAGGGGTGCCTTGGAGAAGGACTTGTCATTCTTTCCTTAGCCACTATTTTCTCTTTGGCTTTCCTCCAAGGCACCTAGCTCAAGCATTGGCTAGGGAGGGGGAGACCTCAAAGGTCTTCCGGGTGTGAGGTGGGACCTCCACGCTAGAGCCGAGGGTCAGTTCATAGCTTCCTAAGTCTTCGGTCCGTGACGTTCTTCCGAGTGTAGTAGGTGTGAGGTCACCCCTTTCCCCAAGGGTCGAACTCCACGGAAGTCAATTTTGGTTTCGGTCATTTTTGGCTTCAACAGTTTTGGTGCGGTGAGCGTGGAGAGTGACCAGCACAGAAGATCTCAGGAGAGTGTCATGACTGGAGATCAGGGAGGTAGTGATGACCTCGGTGGTCTCCCCAACCTAGGACCCTTTGTAGGAAGAGAGGAGTTCATGGCTTCCATCGAAGGCATCATGGGGATGCTTAGAAGCATCGCCCCTCGGGCTGACAGCTCAACCCCCACCCCCCAGGGACTAGCTCCCAGGGGTCTCGGCGAGCTAACTCAGAGTGGTCTCGGCGTGCTGGCTCTTAGGGGGCAAGGCGAGATCACCCCAGCAGGGGGAGAAGTGAGTATGTCGGATATGAGGCCTGGGAAGGAGCGGATGGTAGAAGGGGTTGAGCGAGACCTCTCAGGCCGGGAGCTGTTCCCAAGCCCGGCGAGAGCTAACCCCCCAGGCGAGCAGGTCGCGCGAGTGGAGGTGGCGAGAGCTCCCCTTAGGGGGTCACCCTTCAGTGAGTTGATCACCTCAGCTCCCGTTCCCGAGGGGTTCAGAGAGCCAGACATGGTTTACTACACCGGGAAGGATGACCCCGTCCAGCATCTGCAATGGTTCGAGGATGCCGTCTCCATCAGGCCGATGACGGATGCCTTCAAGTGTCGCCTCTTTGCGATCACGTTGAAGGAGAAGGCAAGGGACTGGTTTTATCAACTCCCTCCGAGGTCCATCTTCGGGTTCGAAGACTTGAGCCAGAGCTTTCAGCTTCGCTTCTCCACCTCCAAGAAGAGGAAGAAGGGTCCTGAGTCCCTCTTCCTGTTAAAGCAAAGGGCTGAGGAGTCGCTGGCCCACTACGTTGACAGGTTCCACGAGGAGGTCCTTGACATCCAGGAGGTGCCAGGGTATGCCCTCCAGATGGCGTTCACGGTGGGGTTGCGCGAAGGGTTCTTCAAGATGAGCTTGACTCGGAAGGCCCCCCTTTCCTTTGAGGAGCTGATGGAAAGGGCGGTAGAGGAGATAGCCATGGAGGCAGCCAACCCGGCCTTTGTGAAGAAGTTGGCAAGGTTGACAGAGGTGGAGTCAAAGGAGCAAGGTGGCTCGAGGCATCATGAAGGGAGAAGGAGAGAGGAGCATAGAGCTCAAGGGTTCCAGAGACAGGAGGGTCCGGAGCCAGGCTGGAGGCAGCAGGGAGGACCTGCCCATGGTCCAGGAAGGGCTCTCATCCAGGATGGAGGGAACCATCATGGGGGCCAAGGGAGGTTCAACTTCCAGAGGCAAGCCCCAAGACAACTTCTGCCCCCACCCCAGCAAGCGATGGCGATTGGCCGAAGGGATAGGAGGAATCGCAAGGGGAGAGGGGGAGGCAGGGTAGAGTTACCGTACTGTGACTTCCACCAGTTGGAAGGTCACGCCACGGCTACCTGCCCCGAGTTCCTGGAGGTGAGAGGGGCGAGAGATCCTGCCCAGCAACCGCCGCCGGAGCGGATTGAAGTTCTACCCCAAGGAGGGGGTGAAGATGTGTGCGAGGACCGGGTCGATGTAAGACCCCGAGGTGGTATAGCTGTGATCCACGGGGGGGGGGGGGATCGAAGCCGCTCGGAAGGCAAGTCTCCATGTGATGTATCGGCGGAGCGTTGCATCGACATCCCAGACCCCTCCTCCGGAGGAAAGGGTCACCTTCTCATCAAAGGATATGCCAGAGCATGAGGATCCCTTCTGCGACGCCCTGGTCATCCAAGCAGCCGTCGAAGGCTTCACCGTCTCCCGGATTTTGATTGATAACGGAAGCTCGGTCAACGTCATTTTCAAGAAGGCGTTCGAGGGGATGAAGGTGGAGCCAAGGAGGATAGTGGCGTCGGATGGACCTCTGTTTGGATTCTCAGGGGAGAGGAAGGAGGTGGAAGGTGGAGTCGGACTCCAGGTGAAGTTGGGAGGGACCTCAAGGAACTGCAGGTTCATCATTGTTGACGCTCCAAGCAGCTACAATGCCATCTTCGGAAGGCCCCTCATCAGCGCCTTCCGGTGCGTGCCCTCATCCTTCCACCAATGTCTCAAGTTCAACTCAGATGGGATCCAGGTCAGGATCAAGGGAGACTCCAGGATGGCGAGGCAGTGCTACGTCACGGCAGTCAACACCATCTCTTGGTTGGCTAAGGCAGAGGAGATGGAGAAGATCATGGAGAGCCTGAGCAGGGTTGAGGTGGCCAGTGGGATGGAACCTGATGGCAACCACCAGGCCCAGGCCCCCTGAAGAAGCCTCGCCTCGGCGGAGTCATGTATCTTTTTTATGTTTATGTTATTGTAAGGAGTCTAGCCCCCGACCAGTAGAGTCGAGGGGGTCATGTAACCCACCTTCTTTCCCCCGTTAGAGGATGTTGGAATTGAAAAAGCTTAGGTGACATGCCCAACTCCCAACCCCCGAGAGGATCTCCTCATACCAGGCTCACACTAGCTGGCAGGGTCGAGAGTGCTTCAGGGGGTGGCTCATTTTTCCTTTTGCTCCGAGATGATTCCGCTTCCAGGCTCTCACTAGCTGGTGGGTTCAGGTTGATCTCTCGTGGGAGCCAAGCCCTTTTGCTCCGAGATGATTCCGCTGCAAGGCTCTCACTAGCTGGTGGGTTCAGGTTGATCTCTCGTGGGAGCCAAGCCCTTTTGCTCCGAGATGATTCCGCTGCCAGGCTCTCACTAGCTGGTGGGTTCAGGTTGATCTCTCGTGGGAGCCAAGTCCCTTAGCTCCGAGATGATTCCGCTGCCAGGCTCTCACTAGCTGGTGGGTTCAGGTTGATCTCTCGTGGAAGCCCAAGTCCCTTAGCTCCGAGATGATTCCGCTGCCAGGCTCTCACTAGCTGGTGGGTTCAGGTTGATCTCTCGTGGAGGCCCAAGTCCCTTAGCTCCGAGATGATTCCGCTGCCAGGCTCTCACTAGCTGGTGGGTTCAGGTTGATCTCTCGTGGAGGCCCAAGTCCCTTAGCTCCGAGATGATTCCGCTGCCAGACTCTCACTAGCTGGTGGGTTCAGGTTGATCTCTCGTGGAAGCCCAAGTCCCTTAGCTCCGAGATGATTCCGCTGCCAGGCTCTCACTAGCTGGCAGGTTCAGGTTAATCTCTCGTGAAGGTTGTCTTTTTACCCCGAGGGAGTCTCGCCACCCAGGCTCTCATCAGCTGGCATGGCAAGTTGACCCCCCCAGGAGGTTAGATCCTTTTACCCTGAGGGGTTCTCGCCACCCAGGCTCTCATCAGCTGGCATGGCAGGTTGACCCCCCTAGGAGGTTAGATCTTTTTACCCTGAGGGGGTCTCGCCACCCAGGCTCTCATCAGCTGGCATGGCAGGTTGACCCCCCTAGGAGGTTAGATCCTTTTACCCTGAGGGGGTCTCGCCACCCAGGGTGTCATCAGCTGGCATGGCAGGTTGACCCCCCAGGAGGTTAGATCTTTTTACCCTGAGGGGGTCTCGCCACCCAGGCTCTCATCAGCTGGCATGGCAGGTTGACCCCCCCAGGAGGTTGTCCTTTTACCCTGAGGGGGTCTCGCCACCCAGGCTCTCATCAGTTGGCATGGTAGGTCGACCCCCCAAGAGGTTAAGTCCTTTTACCCTGAGTGGGTCTCGCCACCCAGGCTCTCATCAACTGGCATGGCAGGTTGACCCCCCCAGGAGGTTAGATCTTTTTACCCTGAGGGGGTCTCGCCATCCAGGCTCTCATCAGCTGGCATGGCAGGTTGACCCCCCAGGAGGTTAAGTCCTTTTACCCTGAGGGGGTCTCGCCACCCAGGCTCTCATCAGCTGGCATGGCAGGCTGACCCCCCAGGAGGTTAAGTCCTTTTACCCTGAGGGGGTCTCGCCACCCAGGCTCTCATCAGCTGGCATGGCAGGTTAACCCCCCTAGGAGGTTGTCCTTTTACCCTGAGGGGGTCTCGCCACCCAGGCTCTCATCAGCTGGCATGGCAGGTTGACCCCCCAGGAGGTTAAGTCCTTTTACCCTGAGGGGGTCTCGCCACCCAGGCTCTCATCAGCTGGCATGGCAGGTTGACCCCCCAGGAGGTTGTCCTTTTACCCTGAGTGGGTCTCGCCACCCAGGCTCTCATCAGCTGGCATGGCAGGTTGACCCCCCCCAGGAGGTTAGATCTTTTTACCCTGAGGGGGTCTCGCCATCCAGGCTCTCATCAGCTGGCATGGCAGGTTGACCCCCCAGGAGGTTAAGTCCTTTTACCCTGAGGGGGTCTCGCCACCCAGGCTCTCATCAGCTGGCATGGAAGGCTGACCCCCCAGGAGGTTAAGTCCTTTTACCCTGAGGGGGTCTCGCCACCCAGGCTCTCATCAGCTGGCATGGCAGGTTGACCCCCCCAGGAGGTTGTCCTTTTACCCTGAGGGGGTCTCGCCACCCAGGCTCTCATCAGCTGGCATGGCAGGTTGACCCCCCAGGAGGTTAAGTCCTTTTACCTTGAGGGGGTCTCGCCACCCAGGCTCTCATCAGCTGGCATGGCAGGTTGACCCCCCTAGGAGGTTGTCCTTTTACCCTGAGGGGGTCTCGCCACCCAGGCTCTCATCAGCTGGCATGGCAGGTTGACCCCCCAGGAGGTTAAGTCTTTTTACCCTGAGGGGGTCTCGCCACCCAGGCTCTCATCAGCTGGCATGGCAGGTTGACCCCCCCAGGAGGTTGTCCTTTTACCCTGAGGGGGTCTCGCCACCCAGGCTCTCATCAGCTGGCATGGCAGGTTGGCCCCTCGGAAGAGGCCTCATAATCTTTCGACACCGCAAGAGCAAGCTACACTCAGCGAATACGTTGGGTTGGATGTTTCTTTCCGAGCTTGTGCCAACCTCGAAAAGAGCGGGGATTGTGTACAACCCCGTATTCGCGGAGTAGGGTCCCTTCGGCAGGCGCAGAGCCAGTTTTAAGCTTTTAAGCTTTTCGGATATTTTGGACTCTTGGTGGCCAATTTTGGCTCTAACATGGAAATATACTAGTAGGGGGAGGAAAATATTGCCTTCCCCCTTGCCCCCCTCTTTGAGGGGCGGGCGCGGCCAGCTTGCGGGGCGAGACCGCCGGCCAGGCAGGTTCTCGCCCGCGCGGCCAGCTTGCGGGGCGAGACCGCCGGCCAGGCGGGTTCTCGCCCGCGCGGCCAGCTTGCGGGGCGAGACCGCCGGCCAGGCGGGTTCTCGCCCGCGCGGCCAGCTTGCGGGGCGAGACCGACGAGTAGGCGGGTTCTCGCCCGCGCGGCCAGCTTGCGGGGCGAGACCGCCGGCCAGGCGGGTTCTCGCCCGCGCGGCCAGCTTGCGGGGCGAGACCGCCGGCCAGGCGGGTTCTCGCCCGCGCGGCCAGCTTGCGGGGCGAGACCGCCGGCCAGGCGGGTTCTCGCCCGCGCGGCCAGCTTGCGGGGCGAGACCGCCGGCCAGGCGGGTTCTCGCCCGCGCGGCCAGCTTGCGGGGCGAGACCGCCGGCCAGGCGGGTTCTCGCCCTTGGACCTCCTTGGGGCAAGCTTTTACCTTTCTACCCCCGGGGTGGATTTTCCCTTTTTTGCCCCCCGGTGTGGAGGTTTTCTATTGGCTGGAGGCATTTTTGCCCCAGGGGCATTTTGGTCATTTTGCCCACAGGACTTGGAAAAACTATAAATAGACCCTTAGGGGTGCCTTAGAGAAGGACTTGTCATTCTTTCCTTAGCCACTATTTTCTCTTTGGCTTTCCTCCAAGGCACCTAGCTCAAGCATTGGCTAGGGAGGGGGAGACCTCAAAGGTCTTTCGGGTGTGAGGTGGGACCTCCACGCTAGAGCCGAGGGTCAGTTCATAGCTTCCTAAGTCTTCGGTCCGTGACGTTCTTCCGAGTGTAGTAGGTGTGAGGTCACCCCTTTCCCCAAGGGTCGAACTCCACGGAAGTCAATTTTGGCTTCGGTCATTTTTGGCTTCAACACAAAGGAAAACGAATCGGTTCTATGAAGGATTGCGGGATGAGTTGCGATTCCTGCTTTCGAGTTCAGTGAGCCAAGGGTTCCAGGCGTTGGTTGATACTGCGTGTGCGTTGGAGAAGGACATGCGGCGGGTGCAAGGGAACAAGGGCTTAGTTATGTCAAAGCCAGAGGTTCAAGCACCTCGCCCGAGCAAATCGTTTTACCAGAAGAAAGGGGGCAAGAGGTCCAAGCCATCTGGGCAAGTGACTACGACCGTTGTGTCGGGAGCGACATCAAGGCCGGATTCTCGTACATGCTATAACTGTGGCCGGGTGGGGCATATAGCTCGTGACTGTCGGGTTGTTCAGCCCAAAGGGGATAAGAAGGCGGGTGCGTCGTATGCTGAGAAGGGCAAAGCGGTGGTTGATTCCTCTGCGTCTCAGGTACAGCCCCGAATCTATCAGCTTGGCCAACAGGAAGCGATTAAGCAAAGTGACGTCGTCACAGGTACGAGTTGAGTTAGTTTACTTGCGTATGTGCTATGGTTTTTTTGGTTATGTTTAGCTTGTGCATGTGTGTGTGCTGCAGGCTTTGTCCTGATTCGGAATAATTTGGCGAGAGCCCTGTTTGATACGGGTGCTTCGCATTCTTTTCTGTCTGAGGATTTCGTATCTCGCATTGGGGCACCAAGTCATGTGACGGTGGATAGTACAAGGGTGCTATTGCCGAATGGCTGTATGATGCTTGCGGATAGGGCTTGCGATGTGGTTGTGCAAATAGGAAGTCGGGATTTCGGTTTGAGTGCAGCCGTGCTACCGTTATCGGAGTTTGATGTGATCTTTGGTATGGACTGGCTCTCGGAGCAGCGTGCCTTTATTGATTGCAACTCCAAAGAGATTACACTGGGCCAGAATACCGGGCTTGTGACGAAGTTCGCTGGTATGCGAGGAGTTGGCGGGACTCTGTTGTCTGCACTCCAAGTCGTCAATGCTGTTCGGAAGGGCGCGGAGTTATTCTTCACGCTAATTCAGGCTGTTGAGCCAAAGGCCAGTGTAGGTGAAGTACCAGTTGTGTCAGAGTTTGCCGATGTGTTTCCAAAAGATCTTCCTGGGTTACCACCCCAGCGGGAGATTGACTTCGCTATTGAGTTGGTGCCAGGTGCGAAACCTGTGGCCCGCTCTCCATATCGCATTGCGCCAAAAGAGATGGTTGAGTTGAAAGTCCAATTGCAAGAGTTGTTGGAGCAGGGTTATATACGCCCAAGTATGTCACCTTGGAGCGCGTCTGTTCTCTTTGTGAAAAAGAAAGACGGTAGCTTACGGTTGTGTATTGACTACCGCGAATTGAATAAGCTGATGGAGAAAAACAAATATCCGATCCCGCGGATTGATGACCTCTTTGATCAGCTGGCAGGATCAACGGTCTATTCCAAATTGGATTTGAAATCGGGATATTATCAGCTGCGGATTAGGGAAGGTGATATTCCCAAGACGGCGTTTGGAACACGCTACGGTCATTATGAGTTCACGGTAATGCCGTTTGGCCTATGTAATGCGCCTTCGGTATTTATGGACCTAATGCATTGAACGTTCCGAGAGTACTTGGATTTGTTTGTTATTGTGTTTATCGATGACATCTTAGTGTATTCTCAGTCGGAAGAGGATCACGCAAACCATTTGCGGTTGGTCTTGCATACCCTGCGGAGGAATAAGCTTTTTGCCAAGTTCTCAAAGTGCGAGTTCTGGCTCTCTTCAGTAGCCTTTTTAGGCCATGTGGTAAGCGAAGAGGGTATCGCGGTGGATCCGTTGAAGATAAGTGCCATCCGAGATTGGCCAGTGATGTCTTCAGTGGCCGAGGTCAGGAGCTTTCTTGGACTTGCGGGCTACTATAGACGGTTTGTGGAAAACTTCTCACGGATTGCTTTACCTCTGACCACGCTGACGAGAAAATATCAAAAGTTCATTTGGACGCCGGAGTGCGCGTGAGCTTTTGAAGACTTGAAGAGTCGTTTGACCACGGCGCCTGTGTTGACATCGCCATGTGGTACCGATGGGTATGAGATCTATAGTGATGCTTCCGGGAGCGGCTTAGGCTGCGTTCTTCTGCAGTTTGGTAAAGTGATTGCTTATGGCTCGCGCCAGTTGAAAGTGCATGAGCGGAATTACCCCGTCCATGATTTGGAGTTGGCGGCGGTAATCTTTGCGCTCAAGTTGTGGCGGCACTATCTATATGGCGTGAAGGTGGATATCTATACAGATCACAAAAGCCTAAAGTATTTGTTGGATCAGAAGGATCTGAATATGCGACAACGAAGATGGATGGAGTTCCTTGGGGACTACACCTTCGAGATTCACTATACTCCCGGGAAGGAAAATGTGGTCGCTGATGCTTTGAGTCGAAAGACTCCGGTACGAGCAAGCTGGTTGTAGAGGCATGATCAGCGTTTAATCCAGGAATTGGAAGCAATGGAGATATCGTGTGCTGACAAGGGTGCGTCAACCGATGCATGCTTGAACTGGACGGAGGTGCAATATGACCTTACGGACCGAGTTCGGCGAGCAACGGAGCTTAATGTAAGCCTCCAGCGCTATGCAAAAGATGGGCCGGATGACCAATTCTCTTGGGATAACGGTTTGTTAAGAAGAAATGGTCGAGTGTGCGTCTCGAGTGTGGGTAAATTGAGGGAAGAGTTGATGTACGAAGCTCACTTTGCAAAGTACTCAGTTCACCCAGGGAGCACAAAGATGTACAGAGATATGAAAAAGCTGTTCTGGTGGCCCGGATTAAAGAAAGATGTCGCACGTTATGTGGCTGAATGCAACACCTGTGCGTTGGTGAAAGCAGAATGCCAGAAGCCTGGCGGTTTCCTGAAGTCGTTACCTATTCCGGAGTGGAAGTTCGATGATATTTCGATGGATTTCGTGCATGGGTTGCCGAGATCTCAACGCGGTCATGATTCAATCTGGGTGATTGTGGACCGGTTGACAAAAGTGGCGCACTTCCTTCCAAATAGAAGAGACGATTCCATGGAAACCTTGGCCAAGCTTTATGTGGAGCAGGTTGTTCGACTGCACGGAGTTCCTCGGAGCATCGTTAGTGACCGTGATGGGCGGTTCACATCGAATGATTGGCGGCTCGTTCATCAAATGTTGGGTACAAAATTGGCATTTAGTACGACCTTTCATCCCCAAACGGATGGCCAGACTGAACGAACCAACAGGACAATGGAGGATATGCTCCGCATGTGCGCCCTAGACTTTGGTAAGAGATGGGAAGATTATATATTTCTTGTCGAATTTGCCTATAATAATAGCTACCAAGCGAGTATTGGTATGGCACCATTTGAAGCTTTATATGGTCGGAAATGCCGTACACCGTTAGCTTGGGCAGAAGCAGGCGAATCTAAGCTGAGTGGGAAAAAAGAAGTCGAAGAAGCTACCTCGCTCATACGCTCTATTCGGGAGAGGCTATTGATAGCCCAAGATCGTCAAGCAAAGTACTACAATGCCAAACACCGGAACGTGGAATTCGCGGTGGGTGATTGGGTATATTTGAAGATCAAACCCTTCAAAGGCGTGTCCAGGATTCGGCGTTTGAAAAAGCTAAGTCCGAGGTATCTTGGTCCATTTGAGGTGGTGGAGCGAATTGGGGAAGCTGCTTATCAACTAGCACTTTCAGCAGACTTGGGTGGATTACATGATGTATTTCACATCTCAGTCCTTCGTAAGGCGGTAAAGGATCCAGCTCAAGTAGTGGAGAATGATCGGGTACCGGTCGAATATGGGCTAACGACGAGGGTTAGACCCATTCTGATCGAGGATCGAGCCGAGAAACAGTTGCGGAACAAAGTGATCGGGATGGTCAAGGTCCGATGGGACAATTGTGGTCATGAAGAGCTAACATGGGAGCGAGAGCAGACCATGCGAGCTGAGTTTCCCGAGTTATTTGTATAAACGGTTGACCGTGTACTTTTGGTTATAACATAGTTATAGCTTTGCTGGTTCTTGTTTCCTTACCGTGCAAATTTCGGGACGAAATTTTGTTAAGGGGGGGAGGATTGTAACACCCCAAAAAGACCCAATAGACTCAAAATGAGTTTTGAGGTACAGGAAATTTTACACGGCCTGGGACACGGGCGTGTCCCAGGGCGTGTCGGGGATACACGGCCTGGGACACGGGCGTGTCCCAGGGCGTGTTCAGGTTGGTCGACGCTCGATAGTCGACGATCGTCGAGCCCGGGACACGGCCATGGACACGGGCATGTCCCAGGGCGTGTCGCGTAATTAAATTTCGAAATAGCCTATTCGAGTCAGAAAAGTACACGGCCTTGAACACGGCAGTGAACACGGGCGTGTCAGGTCGGACACGGGCGTGTCCGATACCGTGTGCCTACCCGTGTACTGGTTGCAGCTCGATGAGGCAGGATTGACACGGGCGTGTCTCAGGATGACACGGGCGTGTCAGGTTCGACACGGGCGTGTCGATGCCCGTGTTGTTCAGTCGGTTCAATACCGCGTGTGCCGCTTAAGGGTACACGGCCTGTGACACGGGCGTGTCACAGGCCGTGTCAGCCAAAAAATGGGTTTTTGGGCAAATCGTGGCCGTTCAGATTTCTCTATTTGGATCCAAGGGCTCAGGTGATTCCTGGCTGGATTAACTTCGTGAAGGATTGATGAAGATTCATTCTTCATTTTGCTTAAGGAAGAGAGAAAGAGAGAGGAGGAAGAAGAAGGAGGAGGAGATCAAGCCACCGGCGGAGTTCCCGTGGTCCGATTCGTGATCTGAAGCCGGCGTTGTGAAGGTGAGGCTGCTGCGGTTCTTTCTCACCGGCTAGTTTTCGATGGCTCCGAAGAGATCGACAAGGGTAACGATCTCCCTTCTTGGACATGTGAAGTCCTTCTTTTCAGCATTGCATAGGGAAAACCCTTCCCCGCGAGTGTGCGGTGGGTTGTGGTGTCCCTTGGGGTAGATATGTGAAGTCCCCCTTGTTAGAGGCCGGAATTGGAGTACGGCTCTAGGCATGCTGTGTGAAGCCCATCTGGACGTGGTCTGGATTGGTGATGCTTGTTTGCATATCGGAGAAGGCTCCGTGATTATGGCTTGTGATGCCTTGTTCCTACCTGTTGCTTGGTGCGGCAGGAAGTACTGGACGATTCCAGGAAATGAAGAGGGTTGGATGCAACTCTTGTGGTCGTGCGTTGCCACTTTATGAGCGGTTGAGCCGTTGGGCTGCAACCCGGTGAAAAGGCAGATTGCCGAACAGGAAAGGTGAAACCGACCCGCGCCTATAAATAGCCATGGATACTTCCGTATTCGAGGTGGCACGGCGACTTGAGCAACGGGGGGTGGCTGATCCGTACCTGCGTTAGGTCCGTCCGACTTGGAAGCCTGGTTATAGGTTTTGTTGGAGCGCCTAATGAGAGTCTTAGGCCCGCGCGCCGGAAAGACTAGAATGCTCAAATACCGTGTAGACGGTGGTGTTGACCCTGGTATTCCGGTACACCGAAAATGTGCCCTGAGTGCACGGACTGTCGGGCCGTGTGGCCGATAGTTGTGATGGCTTGAATGTGTCTGCGCGCACATAGTTGCTATATGATGCCATGCTTTGCGGGGAAAGAATGCTAATGCCCCGAGAAAGGGGTAAGATTGTTATAATTGGGTCAGCTGAATGCTGACCGTTGCATTGTTTGCCACCGGTTGGGTGGATTGTTCCCGTGCAGGTGCTGGCGAGCCAAGTGGTAAGTGAAGGGCTGAAGCCCTACTGCTGTTGCTGCTGCTGCTGTGGCTAGCCCTTGAAGGCTAAGAGAATGTTTTTGTTTTTACTCATGTATGGCCGGCCTGCGCGCCGAGGTTTGTAAATCATGTTGTAAAAAGAGGAACTGTAAGGCCTTAAGGCCAAACTCTATGTATTTGGGTACATTCCGTTATATATATAAATGTGGTTTATATATTGGACATTCCTGGTTAGAGTTCAAATTATTACTTAAAGCTTCCGCTAGAATGCTCTGAGTTAGGATTCGTGGTTGGTTTGGTATTATCCTGTGACCTCACCGTCTGTTTGTGGCATATAGTGTGGGGCCCCGGCCGGACCTTCTATTATACGTCATCTAACGGATGGGGTCGTTACACAGGTGTTAGCCTGTACAACCTTAAAAACATACCCTCTGATACCAATTAAAAGTGAGGGATAAATAAAATTTACTCTAGAGGGGGTTGAATAGAGTATTAAAAATTTATTTAGATTTATTTCAGAATTAAAATACTGATACTTATAAATAAGGGAATAAAACAAACTAAATTAACACAGCACATCACAAAAAGGAAACACAAAGCAAACCAGACGACAAAAGAAAATTTATAGTGGTTCCCCAAATCTGGGTACATCCACTCTTCTACCACCCAGGTAGGAATTCACTACAGGTTTTTGTTCAGGTGCCCTGCTACCACAAGATCTCTTTTAGGTAGATCTAGAGACCCTTTGAGCTTTTGATCAGGAGCCCAAAATCCAATAAGTTTTTGATCAGGTGCCCTATCATCAAGTATTCGCTTTTGAAGGGAGAGATAACCCTGTACAGATGGAGGTAAAAGAAAAAGGTTTATGGAAGTCTTCTCTTTCTCAAGCAAATAAGAAGACTATGTGGATTGCTGTAGAAAGCCCAAGCTCCCCCTGAGATAATGTGTTGATTTAGGAAGAGGAAACTTGATTCTGGGTGTAGGTCTTCAAAGTATTGCTGTAGAGCCTTCTAGATCTGTAGATAGATTTTGATTGAAGATCTCTGTAGATCTCTAAAGGCTGAGGAATGAAGAAGACTTGAGAGAGTTGATTTGAAAATGTTCTTCTTCTTCTTTTGACAGCAATGCAACAGTCCTTGAGAAAAAAATGAGTATTGTTGAAGAATGTTTATCTCTATATCACTGACTGACTGACTTGCTATCTTTCTCTCTTTGTTTCTTGTTATATTCAATCAGAAAGGAAACGACATATATTTGAAATCCCAAGACAATACTTAATTTTCTGCAAGAATTTAGGAGCCCAAACAGCTAGAATGGCTGGCAACATAAATGCACTTCCATAACTGTCTTCATAAGATAAGCCAATAAAATATTCTGTGAATACCATAATTAATGGTTCATGAAATACGGCTATTAGCCTTGAGAATATCAACATTAATTATCAGAATATAATTGTCATTAAATAATTGATCATAAGCAAAATAAACACTATAAACCGTTTCTGTAAACTGATAACTGCAAGCAGCATAAAATCGTAGAACTTAGTTCAGAGATCGTCGAACTGGGTTAAGAGATCGTCGACCTGAGAACAACTATCATAGAATTGAGATTACTGTTGAGAAACAAGAGATTGTCGACCTGAGCTCGTAGATCGTTGAGCTCAGTTCAGAGTAGAAGGCTTTGAGATCGTCGATGAGAGATCGGCGATCGTCGAGCTGAGTTCGACTATAGTCGAACTGATATAAATATTCCACTGAATTCTTCTGAGTCTATTTTGAGTCCACTGCAATGCTGGTCTGCACAAACCTGACCTAAAAGGACCTAACTTAGACTATCCAAAGACCCTAGCTATACAGGTGGGTCAAAACATCCTAAGAGTAGACCTAGCATAAATCCAAACAAGGGTTCCCCCATTGCTGCCGCTGTAGCTTGGGCCGCTACCATTGCTTCTGCAAGCATGCGATAGAAATCGGTCGGGGTTACCCCCATGCCCAACGGACTTGGAGCAATAACACTACTCGCCGAAGGCTCTTCTCGTGGCCTTGACATCCCCGCCTCGTTGTCTGTACCCTTAACAAAAGCAAGGTAAAAAAGAATCAGTCTCTATTTGCAAGACTCAAACACAAGGACACTCATGGTCCCGCAATACTTCTATATTGATAACTTCTCTACACGATCCGAATACATTAAATCGACCGCCAAACTTGACCTTGGACATCAACCTCCCTCTAATACCAAATTGTAACAGCTTTTCTACAATGATCGTATAATATGGGTCCGGCCGAGACCCCACAACAGACAGACGTCACAACTTAAGCATTAAAAGATGATATAAGTTTACCCAACTCAAAACTCAGCATAAAACAGCGAAAACATACAACCAAAAACTAAAAGTTATCCATCAGACTAAGAGTATCACAATGGCCTTAATGCCTTACACAGTACAAGTCCAAGATTGAACGACAATCCTATCAACGTGCAAAAGTACTTCCAGGCTAACTCGGCATGCAAGCCGGATTATATCTCATTGATCATATCATAACATCAAAACATAAGCAAATAAAGTTCACTTAATGAGGCTTAGGCCTTTTTGACCAACGAGCTTGCTCCTGCTTGCGATCCTTGCCCTGTAAAAATTTGTTGTAACGTTGGTCACCAAAGGCTGACCTCAACTGTGTAACCAACACATCTCCTCTCGGCCATCCCTAACGGACCCCGGGGCACTCCATCATCCTGCAGGTCAGCACTTCATATGCAATAAACATAAACATGTAAAACGATAAAACAAGTTTGGATGTCTCATACAACAAACATGTTTCTACGTTGAGCATATAAAAAAAGGGGCATACAATGCAACATGTATGCAAACCTAGGTTTCACCCATGGCACCCTATAGCGCATGATTCTAACACATTATCAGAGCACAACATCTGGGTACTTTCAATTTCCCCGTCGGCGTTTAAGTCGCACACAAAAAAGGTAATACAATTTCCCTTAATGGCATACAAGCTACCACACGGAACTCTTGCCAAGGCCCCACCCGCTCGTGGGTCTCAAATCCGGGATTGCCTGCAATCTCTGACCTCTCATGTCAGTATTCCGTCTCCCACACCAACCGATTCTAAGAACCCTTGCTTGACCCCACCCGCTCGTGGGCTTCGTCGCCCGGGCTTGTCCTAAGCTTGGCGTTCTCGTTAGTTTCACAGGAGGGGACTAGTCTCGTCGGGACACTCTCCCCACATGGCTTGCACGTCACGGGAAAGCCAGCCGACCACGGAGACAAGACCACGCCTCAGCACATCACAATCCATAGCCTTTCCCACCCTAATCCATCGTTCGTACCGTAACGTCCCCGCGCACCAAGGAAATAATCTACCGTCAATGCGGAGCTAACTTTGTTCGGTTCCGGCTACACGTACTCACTCAAAAAAAAGGGGGACGTACATCACAAATGTCATCTTTCCGCAACGGATTTCTACCAAATCCTTAAGGCTTGCTATGCAACATCACCGAGTCGGACTAACGGTCGCGACAACGGCTTCACCCACAATGCCTAATCAACTAACAGAGTGGATTTCTAATGCAATATCATGCCGGGGACGGACACAATAGACCCGGTGGTTTCTCTTGAACCAAGAAACCCCAAACCCCTCTCATTTGAGAAATCTGGTGCCTAAATGCTTGAAATAAAAGCAAGAAAAAAAAGATGTCATGCACGCATCCTATAACCGAGAGGCGAAATGTCGTTACCTTATGACACCTCTTCCTTGCCATGGAAAACCTGATCTTCACGGATGAAAATATGCGCCTCCACGTCCTCCCCACGGATTGACCTCGGAATGACTATCGGGGCTTCGAAGCATCGTCAATGGCCGAAGAAAGCTTTCTTCTTCTTCCTCCGAACTCTCTCTCCCAAACCCTAAGTCAACTCCAAAATGAGCACAAATGAGGGAGAGAACCGCTCAGTCCAACTAAAACTCGTCAGGCAGAAGATCCTGAGGTCCAGGATCAACTTTGAAGTTAAATCAAACGGCCAAGAATTCGATCTACGAAATTTCACACGAAAACCTTCGACTTTCGTCGATCTACTCCAAAATCAGCCAAGAGTTCGTTGAACGGACTGAGCACGGCGAAGAAGATGCTGAGCTCGATTAAAATACTCAGCTCGACGAAATGCTGAGCTCGACAAAAAGGTGCTCAGCTCGACGAAAAATGCTGAGTTCGACGAAACTGCTCAGCTCGACAAAATTGCTCAGCTCGATGAAACAAGATGCTGAGCTCGACAAAAATGCTCAACTTGACGAAACAAATGTTGAGCTCGACTTTCGTCGAACGACCTCCTTTTAACACAGAAAATTTGGGGTGTTACAGCACGCCTGCGGCCAGCCTCGCGGCCGCGAGCCCGCTGCCGCAAGTTGTGGTCGGTGCTGGGGCCGGCCTTTCCGGCCGGAGCGCATGCGACCGTCATCCTGGTCGGTCGTGGTCGGCCTTCTCGGACGGCTGCGTCTCGCGGTCATGAGCCCGCAACCACGAGGCGCGGTCAGCGCTGCGCCCGACCTCCCTAGTTGGTGCCTCCCGGCCGGCCGCGGATCTCCCTTCTCCCCCAGAGGCCACCCATTGTCGGGGGCTCGTCGCCTAGAACCCACCAACTGTGGCTCTTCTCCGCTGTTCGATCATCCCTTTTCGATCGTCGCCGTTCATTTTGCAGGTAATCACACTCGTAATCGCTGACATAACAATCATCATGAGTGGGCGTAAATAACCAAAATAATTATGGTCTGGGCATAGTAAGATCATAAAAAATATCACGCGTCTTAAACTATATTAAAAATGGTCTGCATATGGGTGGTTACAGTCTGCGGATACTGTGTAACCACCCATGAGGCCTATAAATAGGACCCCAGACCCCCATCTCAATCTAACTCTTCTCCTCTCAGTCTTATTCTATAGGTCAGAGCTCTATCAGAATTCTCTTACGAGTCGCTTGGCTTCAAGCGCTTTGAAGATTCGCCAAAGTTCCCAACGCTCCTTTGTGCAAGGCGCTCTGTCAGCCTTCCTCAGTAATACTTCTACTTTCCACCCTCCAACACTCAGCGTCCGGACAACTACCGCATGCGTTTTTCACCTCCAAAGAAGATCAGTATTAAGCTTTGCGAGTGATGACCTATCACCCTCAAAGCAAGTCTCATTCTCTCACCTCACAGGCTTTAACGAGGAGCAGCCCATCGTCATTGATTTCTCTGAAGCCATGTAAACAACAACCAATAGTGCGTTTAACCGCCACCGAACCGGTTACGTTGTTTTTTACCCAATTCACGGGGTTTCCATGCTAAAAATATGTCTGTCCATTTATCTATTTAAACGATGACTGTTTACGCGCTCGACCGCACCACATGTTAAGACTAGCAAGTTTAGTCCAATCTACCCAAAGCCTTAAGCGACCCGCAACAATACTAATGTCAATTTGGTTGTCATTACACCATACTAGGTCATGTCTTCGAACCAACTAGCTTCACTACAATCAAATCCACTAAAATAAACTCTCAAAATTGATTTGATATTCATGTTAGAGGCACTCCAACAATTCCTAAAGAGGGGCACTAAACTATCTTGCCCATGATTTGAAGATGGGTCTGGTGTGGCATGATTGATGTAACTGTAACACCGTTGGAAAGGTATTTAGATAGAGGGTGCTAAAGTCCAGACACTCTTACACTAGTTAGCTTTTGGTTGACCACCAAAAGTTTGGTATGACTTAAAAATATCATTACAATTTTAAAGAAATAGTGTTATTTACTTATAAAAATTAAAAGTACTAAGAAAATTTTGTTGGTGCTCAAAGCACATGAATATGTGTTTGTTTTTCCAAGATGATTCATCTCAATGCCAAGTAGATTTAACTAGTTTGAGAGATGGTCAAACTAGCCTTGTCGGTGCCAATATGGAGGACTCGAGAGGGTGAACATCGCCCTCTAGACTGCTTGAGGATTGTCAATCTAGGCCCAATAGGTCGCCAACTATGTCCTATAAGCCCTACAGTGACATATTTCGCCTTTATCCATCTTCAAAGAGCTTCATACTTCATTAATTGTTGACCATTCTCAAATTTGTTGCATCACAAACTCAATGGAATATACAAGCATCAAATTAAGATAAACTTTTATTCTCCCAATGAGTAGTAAATTGACTGCTTCTATGGAGATTAGGTGGGAGGTCCAAATACTGCCCTACCCACCTTTCACAGTTGATTAAAAAGAATTGATGAGCTGTTCCCTCTATTTTTCTCATGGCAATGAGATGAAGTATTCATTAAAATTTCAAATTTAGGGCAGAGACGTGGGATTATGGGCCGATTTAAGGGGGCCGAATGGGGCCCACCCGCCCACCCCAAGAATTTTTCAAAAAAAGGATGTGGGTTTGGATTATTCTTATTGAGAGAATGAATTTCGACTACTTACATATAAAGAATGATTATCAGATGTGAGAGAAACGATTCCAATAAGATGGAGACATTCAAATTTCTAAATCCGCCCCTACAAGGGATACATGAAGTCCATAAATGTCCTCCCATATCAAGTAGTGAGGCAAAATCATCTATGTGAGCAAAATTTTGAATCTAGATAGTTGCAGAAAGTGAGTATTGAACATGCAGCTCGAACCCTACCTAACAAAATTTTTTTGCCCAAACTAAAAGTGATGGACGCAGGAAATATATTCAGTGTGTGCGGAACATAAAATTATTTAATAAAATAAATCGACTAATATAACAAAAATATGTTTATATCACATTAATATCACATAATTATTTAAAATAGTTGATCAATTTCAGGAAAACGATATCATGTACTTCAATTCATTGTTTTTTATGAATTATTTGAATATCATCATCCATTTTAAATTGTTTTAACATTTCATACAATAACATGATAGCAAACATTTATATATAAAAAAATTACAAACAACTAACTTGTTCATAAAAAACGTAAACAACAATATAATAACAAATTTGTTTACATTTTTTAAATGACAACATAATAAGTAGCTTGTTTTTTTAAAAAAAATATTAAAATAATAAAATATCAATTTTATCTATAAAAATCAAAATGATGTTGTTGGTAGGACTTGAATTCTAGACCTTCCGAATAAGAAAAAAGTAATGACTCTACCAACAATATCAAACAAATTTTCTTAAAATAATTATTTTTATTACAATAATAACATATCAATCTTATCTATAAAAATCAAAATGATGTTGTTAGTAGGACTTGAACTCTAGACCTTTCGAATAAGAAAAAAGATTCTACCAACTATACCAAACAAACTTCTTTGAAGTAATTATTTTATTACAATATATATTAGTTTAAAGTTTATCTGTCATGTTAAACTGGTTTTCAACAGATGAAAGATTAAATCTTTTAAATTCAGAGTAGGCGACCGCTCACGCTCGGCCCTATATAGAGAAATCTTTGTAGAAGATCAAAAATAATTATGTAAAAACGGCAGCCTGATGCGCAAGGGTCCGGGGAAGAGTCTCATCACAAAGATAAATACAGACAAACCTTAGTCCATTTTTGCATGAGGCTACAATATAATTATGTAAGGCCAAAAAATATCATATAAAATAAAAATTGACATAAAGGGTTTATCTCAATTTTTTATATTATAATTAGGTCATCCTTGATCATAATAATATATGATCATTTGTGAGTCTGCCCAGATTATCCAAGTTCTGGTGATCCGCGGTTAGCTTACCGCGCAAAAAAAAAAACTTCTTTTTCTTCCCGATTTACCCTGCGCCAAATAGCGCCTTTCATGCTCTCTCTCTCTCTCTAGTCTCTACGTGGTATCGATTATTTCTCCGCCTCAAATATCGCTCAGCTCTCAGTAAATAACGACAGATTCCGGGGTCATTTCGTACATTCGTATCCTATATATTGGGGAGGCCCCCGGATTTTTTCCCCCAATTGTGAGCAGGAGAGAAATCGAAAGATAGCAGCGTTCTCCGTTTTTGTTATCCGTTTCTGTGGCAATCGTCTGGAGCAATTCTTCGCCGTCTCTCTCGACCGCCTCTGCACGTCTTTTTTCAAGAGTCGGAAAGGGATTTGAATCTGAAGGAGGATCGATGGGCTACGATGCGATGGCGAACAACGCTTCCGTTCCGGCCATGTCGAGGGATTTCGGGAAGAAGAAGAAGGTAAGGCGAATTGTTCTGCATTTCAATCTCGTGCGAATTACGGGGATTCGAATTCCGGCGATCCTATTTTTCTTGTATGGATTGGAATTTCTGGCTAGGTTTTAAGCGGGGATTGACGGTATGTCAATTTTGGTGTGTGATATTAGGCGAACAGGTCGGCGAAGCTGAAGCAGTGCAAGCTCGATGCTCGGCGGGAGCAGTGGCTCTCTCAAGGTAATTTGATGTCTTCGTCGTTTTATTCTTAATTAGGGCGGCTTTCGCCGCTGATCTTAGATTCTAGGGTTTTGCTTACGGTTTTTTGCGGGGTTGATCTGTCGTTTTGATGGGTTTCCGTTGTTGCATGGATGATGATAATGATGTCAGTGAAGAATAAGAGTTGTTTGGACGGGAGCACGGAGGCCTCGCCAACGGCGACTATTTCTCAGCCGAGGATGAGTCTCCCTAGGCCCGATCAGGGTGTACTGGGTATTAGACCTAGGAATATGAATCCTCAACTTGAGATGGAGCATGATGGGTTAGGTCTTCGTGACAGTGGTTTGGATTCACCTGTTCAGAGCCCCACCCCCGGTGAAAACATGCAGAGAAAAGTGTGCCCAAGCATCAGCGGCAGCAGTGGAAGCAGCATAGGATCATGTTCCAGAAGTGTCAGTGATGAGGAAGAGGACGGACAGGAAGAGGAGAAGGAGATGATAAGGGCGGGCCAGATGACTGGGAAGCCATTGCTGATGCACTATCTGCTGCTGGTAATCACACTCGAATTACTCCAGATGCAGAGAAGATTACGGAAGATTCCATGATGAACGGAGTTGAGGACACTAGGCTCGTTGCTGGGGCGACAAAGCCAGATGCCAACCAGGTAACCCGTAGAGCCTGGAGACCAGATGATGCTGCACGCCCACACTGCTTGCCTAATCTCTCAAAACAGCGCAGTTTCCCGGTGAATATTGAGCGCCGTTTTGCAGCCTCTGGATGGGATCCCCGGACCATAATTTCAGCACCATCTTCGTGTCCCATATGCGTGGAGGATTTTGACCTTACAGATTCAAGCTTTCTCCCGTGCTATTGTGGTTTTCGTATTTGCCTTTTCTGCCACAAGAAGATCTCGGAAGAGGGTGATGGGAGATGCCCAGGTTGCAGGAAGAAGTATGATAGAGTTGCATGCACAGAGAAAATCGTTATTGCAGCAGGGTTGCCTTTGCCTTTTCGCTTCTCTCGTTCTTGTAGCATGAATGCAAGAACTTAAGGATATCAGAGGTCTTGTTAAATATTTTCCCTTGTTTTTGAGATGCATGCAACTTACTCTAGTGGTTTATCATGTTTTCGAACATTAAGCATGTCCTATTTTCCGCATTAAGGAAGAAATGTGAATATGTCATAGAATGTGGAGCTCTTTTCATGGTCCCAGAGTTCAAGATATTTCCACGAATTAGATTCCTGCATTGTATGCAATGGGATAGATAATACTAAATGTTAATATATACGGGTCTGTTAACTTTATGTGGTACGTCATATCAAGCATTGTTCTTAACATTTTACATTAAAGTGTTAACTTTGTTTATTTAACAAGTTTGGTTGAATAATTTATATGACTGTTGATTTTAAATCATTCCAATATGTTGTCTACCAATGATTGTTCACCAAATTTTGATGGGTTTGAATTGAATTATGTAGGGTAGTTACCCATTTGCCGAAAGAAAATGTTTATAGTTACATTTGCCTAATTTTCTCCTTCAAACTAGTTAGAAGGGCAACTATTGGGAGTTTCTTCTATATTCTGTCTGAAACGTTCTGAATTTTTCTTTACTCTATATTTTTTACTTCCTGACATTTTCTATGTAATTTTTTGCAATAGTAATTCATGTTAAGGTACTCGCTCTGGACACATGGAGTGAGCATTTGAGTTGAAGTTTCACACTGTTGAGGTAATTATTCATAAGTTATTCGCCACTTCCTTTATTGTAGCTATCTATTTGATCAGTTGTTGACATTATTTATTCTTCAGTTATATATGGTTGTTGATATTGTTTTTTTAATGCTGTGTACTCTATAATACTTGGATACACTTCTAATTGTTGTTTGTATTTTAAGTGTGTGAACATTTGGCTTTCAGTCAGTATTTCTTGGTTTCCAATGTCTTCTCATGTGATCTTGTATTTTCCTTTCTTTTTCTATTTGGCATGCTGCATCACCGTATGTATGAATGCGGTCTTGGTCCTCTTGGACCTTCTGCTTGATTTCTCTCTTCGCATATCAGTAATTTGAGTTGATGTTTTGTGCTAAGGCGACATGGACTGCTCACGTTATACAACCAGGTTGAATGCATACTATAATTATTTCCACCAATGCAATTCTTACCTCATGTATGCTTCATTTAGTGATGCTGATATGTGATATCCCCCTCCCCAAAAAAGGAAAAAAAGAGAGGAAAGACACTGCCTTTGTTACATGATTCTGAAGCCATGGAACTGTAGATGGAGTATGCAGCTTTAGATGCATGTTTTTGTACAAATGAATGTAACAAGTTGTTAATTTTGAATAGCTAAAGCAGCTTAAAAGAATTTCCAATGAGGGCTTGGTTCAAGCATTAGCTTCGTTACAAGGAGCTCTCATATAAAAAAAGATAATTTAGGTCATTTTGATGAAAATCAAACATTACATTCATTGGAATTTTGGTGTTGTGAATCTTTGATAGAATATTTGGACGAGTGGTTGTGTTTTTACGCAGATCTTTATGCTAGATCATTAATCCATTACGACGTCGAGTTCAATTACATGTCAGACTAGTATTTTCAATGAAGCTTTGTATCATTCGTTCTTTATGCTTCTACATACAACAACACTCAAGCCTTTATCCCATTATAGTGGGATCCTTTGTCGCCACTGTGCCCTATATTTTGTCATAAGTTCACTAATGCCAAAGTACATCATGTCTTTCCTTATAGTTTCATTCCAAGTCTTTATTGTTCTACCCCTCTCTCGTTTAACATGCCCAATAACTAGACTCTCGCAACGCCTAACAGGTGCCTCTAATGGTCTCCTTTGTACGTGTCCAAACCATCTTAGTCGAGCTTCTCGCATCTTCTCTGCAATTGGTGTTATTCCTGTCTTATCCCTGATACATTCATTCCGAATTTTATCCAGTCTCGTGTGTCCACACATCCACCTAAGTTATTTATATCCACAACTTTCATTTTTGCTCATGTACACAATTCACTGCCCAACACTCAGAACCATAGAGCATCGCTGGTCTACTTGCAGTACGGTAAAACTTGCCCTTAAGTTTTAATGGTACTTTATGATTACATAAGATCCCTGACGCGCCTCTCCACTTCAACCAACCCACTTGGATTCTGTGTCACATCTTTATCACTACCTTCGTCGTTTTGAACTATCAATCCAAGATATTTAAAACACTCACTACAGGAAATATCTTGATCACCCAACTTAATAACAAAGTCATCCGTCCTTCTTGCACTGCTAAAGTTAAGCTCCATATACTCCGTCTTTGCCTTGTTCAACCTAGAAACCCTTCTTTTCTAAAGTGTCTCACCAAGATTCAACTTTATGCTTCTACATAATGTTTGAAATTGATGGTGGGTGTGATGTCATAGTCAGGTTGATGATAGATGATTCTACAGGGCTCGACAACAGATCTAAGGCTTCATTTGGTTCAACATTTTCGGGCGGCGTTTGGAGCAAACGCTGCCGGACGGCGGGTAACCAAACGAAGTTTCGTCTCCGTTTGCACCATTTGCACCCGCAGCAAGGAGGAAATGCCCCCCCCCCCCCCCCCCCCCCCCGCCGCTCCATTTCGACCCCCACCTCCCCCCTCCGGTTTGAAAGCTCCGTTTGGACCCATTTGCTCCTCACGCCACCGCTCAATCAAACGAAGCCTAAATATATATTAATTCTATATAACAATTGACAATGAATCCATGATAAACCTAACACTGATGCGATGCAAATTGTTTGATCTACTTGTTCCAACACAAATGACTCAACTTGCAATTGTTCCGCCACACAATAAATTGAACAACAATAATTTAAAGCTTGCTCAATTAATTACAGCTAATTACAATTAATTCATATTAAGCTCACATATAATGATTGTGCACGAACAGAAGTGCCACGAATTAAAGTGCCGGGCGAATAAAGTTACACGTCTATTGAAGGAGTGATGCTAATGGTCAAGTTAAATATCACCAGAAATAAATTGATATATCCGTACAATGCAAGGAAAATGAAAATTAGAAAAAAAAACTCACCAAACAACCGAGTTTGGAATTATTGATGATTTGATTAGAGAAATTATATCGCCGAAGAAAAGTAGTAGCTCCAATACCCTTAGAATAATGTAGAGGAAAAGAGTAAGTTTTACTTTATTTGAGTCTCAGTTTCGTCAAGCAGCATTCGTCAAGCAAAGCAGTGATCTTCGAGCTAAGCAGTTGTCGTTGAGCAAAGTTAGTAGATTGGAACATTGAGTAGTAAGCACTGACAAAAGGATGAATCGTCAAGTGTTAAACAGATTGGTGATTGACGAACAAAAGGAAGATTCATCGAACAGATATTTACTTATGCATCGAGCAATGAGCAATGGTTAACAATTTCTTTACAGATTGAATAATAGAGCCGTTGGAATATAGTTGTTACTGTAGTCAGAAGTGATTTTATTGGACCAAATTGGTGGTCCAATATATACCTTTTCAGAAGGAAGATTGTATATGAATAATATATATAGACCCAACTTTTTATTTGTCAGAGTATATATAGAGATCTGACACAGATAGGCATACACAATAAAGACAAAACAATGAAAAGGAAAGCTCATATATGAAGAGTGCTAGGCTAAGAAAGAAACAAGAAGAGGCTGTAAAAGAAATTTTTAGAGCCATATGTGCTTTCAAAGTTCTTTCCGTTCTTAATCTGAGCAAAGAAGATCATCCTCTATCAGAAGCTAAAGATACCTGACAAACATTCAAGAGGAGGAGTTGATCAAAGCCATTTGTGCTTTCAAAGTCTGCTTACTCTCATTAAGTTAGAGATTCTTTGCTCTCAACGCAGAAACAGATCTGAATGGTGCAAAACCCAAAATTTCTCAAAATTTCTCTTCCTATGGACTTTGTTGAATCCTTTCAAAGCTCTGTGTCAGGTGACACTTCAACCCCTATCACTGCTAGGACTGAGGTGTGTAGACAGACTGACCAAGGGAAAACCAACAGACTTGGACATTTCTGAAGTGTTGGCATGAGTCAATCTGATCAGTTGGATCAATCGCTGCAAGCTCAGAGTGGGAGTGTTGGACTAACAAGCTAGCAATGTTGCAGGAGCTTGTTCTGCTTGGAGGGAGTACTCTAGCAGTAGGGGATTTTCCTAACAGTTATGGAAGGGTGGTGATGTAGGGTAGGCTACGGGGTGCACCAAAACCTACGACTCTAGGTGGAGGTGCGGTAGTGACACACTAATCCGAATCTAAATGCAATGCAACCGTCAGTGACAACGACGACTAAACTTAAGCAATGAAAATATTAGCGTCACGCGAATAATTAAAGAGCAAAGAAAACATTCAATTTGGCGATTTAATATGGCGTTCCTCCACTTGGAGTGCCAAAGTCAAGCGCGCGACGAATAACTCCTCCTGCAAGTTAGTAGTGTATTGAAACAATTCTCCACTAGCAAGAATCAAAGCGATGTATATTAATTCACCAATGAAAAATGTCAAATCACATAAACTAATACCACAAGAGAACTCACAAAGTAGAGGGCTGAACCGAAGCACTGAAGATTATGAATCCGGACGTGTGGATCGGCGATCGAAGATGGACCCGACGACACGGAAATGGTGGCAGTGGTTGTCCTCGACGACGAGTGGGGAGATCAGGACGAAAATGGAAAAATCCGGCCACTAGGAGGGAGATTCGGGCGGGGGAGACTAGATTCGATATTTTGGGATTGAATCCGAGTGGAGGGGTGATGAACGGAAGGAGGAAATAACAGATCAGGGCTGAAATTTCTAGATCTAAATTGATCCAAGAAATTAGGGCTAAAGGGGAGTGGATCCACGGGAGGGAAGAAGTGGAGGGTCGGCGTGAATAGTGACAACGTGAACAGTGTCAGCGCGAACAGTAACCTGTGAACAACAACCAGTGAACAGTATCCGGTGAACAGTCTCCAGGTTTCCTGGACAACCGTAGTGGGTTGGAATTTGGTGGCTGCAGGGGCTGCGTATGAGGGTTTCAGAGGGGGAAGAAGAAGACTATGAATGGGTAGTACCTTGGGGGGGGGGGGAGTTTGAGCGCCTAGGAGTCGTTACCTAGGGTTCCACGACGTCGACATCGAGGGGTGATCGCGGAGTTCCGGGAATAATCTCTCCAAAACCCGCAATGCCCCCATTCAGCCCCCTAACACTCCTATTTATAAGAAAAACAAAGCTAGAGCTTCTCCATCAACTGACTATGATTGGCTGGTGGGGTCGGCCACTAAAATACATAAATAATATATAAACTAATTTATGTTTTTGACTCACGGTGACGTGCAGATGCAACTGCGGAGTCGGATCGGCGATCGGATCAAGCCTTCCTGCGCGAATAAATGTACGTGTGTCTCGCCTTGCGGCGAACCCCTCCAGGTGCACGATATGATGGCTCCCCATCAACTCCCCCCGACTGAAAAGTCTTCATCTCCGATGAATAGAGACGATCGTACTGAAGTCGAAGTCCAGGGGCGAGTCGATCAAGCTCTGATGGTAGTATCCAAGTATCGTCAGCGTCTGGGCGGCCCTGCCAATGTACCAAGTAGCGTCATCACGGCCCGTCCGTGGTAAGAACGAACTGGTGGGATCTGACCTCTGTGATGCTCTCAACTCTATCTCTCGAAGGGTGGAACTCAGTGCGATCGGCTGTGCCGGTGGTTAAACCAAAAAAGACGAATTCCCAGGTGGAAGGGTGTCAGCAGTGGATGGGTTGTAGTGGCTATCAGACGTAGGGGAAGTATGAGAGTGGTAGGGCAACAAAAGTGGGGGCGGCGGTGGCTGAGCATCTCCACTGTTCGGGTCCATATACTCGCGAGGCTCGTAGTACGGTGTCAGATCCTCAACATTAAACACTGGATGAATTCCTATACTTGCTGGGATATCGTGTCGGTAGGCGTTTGTTCCAATATGACTAATAATTGAGTAAGGAGTCATTCGCCTGGCGCTTAACTTTTTGGCAGGCCCCGAAGGGAGCCTCTCAGGGCGGATTTGCACCATAAATTTCTCACCTTCATTAAATATCTGCTCTCGCCTCCGCTTATCTGCATGGGCTTTGTAATTTTCATTGCTCATTATTATCCGTCGGCGAACCGACTCATGCAATCTATGCAAATGTTGTGCAAATGACTCAGCAGACTCACTAGGGCGCGACTCTAATTGGCTCGGGATGAGATCAATGGGCTTCCTAGGGTCATATCCTGACACTACCTGGAATGGACTCAACCGTCCAGGAAACAATCGTTGAAGGATTTCGTATCCAGACGACCATCGAACGAAGGGGCATCGAGTCGAATACGACGAGTGGTGTCAAAGTGGTGGCCGCCTCTCCGTGGGTCGGGATAATCCTAGGGATAATCATCATGGGTGAAGTCGTATCGAGCGGGTGGGGGATCCTGGGGATAATCCTAGGGATAATCCTGGGGAGATTGTTAGAAGGGGCCTTAGGTCAAAGTTGTGGGCAAGGAGACTTCAACAATCACTAGGCACGTAATGGATGTTGGGGTGGTGTCAACTAAGGTTGTTGAAGGGTCTGATGGAGCGCTACGACAGTTGCTAGGGAGATTGTCAGAAGGGGCCTTAGGTCAAAGTTGTGGGCAAGGAGACTTTACCAATCGCTAGGCACGTAATGGATGTTGGGGTGGTGTCGACTAAGGTTGTTGAAGGGTCTGATGGAGAGCGACGACAGTTGCTGGGGAGATTGTCAAAAGCGGCCTTAGGTCAAAGCTGTGGGCAACCAATTGCTAGGCACGTAATGGATGTTGGGGTGGTGTCGACTAAGGTTGTTGAAGGGTCTGATGGGGTTGGAGCAGGCTATTAAGGGTTGTGGAAATGGCGACGAGGTCATCAACAACTACTGGGGAGCGACGACGGCTGCTTAGAAGATTGTCAGAAGGGGCCTTAGGTCAAAGCTATGGACAAGGAGGCTTCAACAATCGCTAGGCACATAATGAACGTTGGGGTGATGTCGACTGGGGTTGTTGAAGGGGATGATGGTTAGAACTAGAGGTAGTAGCGGTCGACGACTGGACGTGGAGGCGAAGGGTTACTGACGTCGGCACCTGAGCCAACTCAATGCGACGCAGATTCGACCCAATAGAAGTTCGATTCAAACTGAGTTTGCTCATTAACTTCTTTCAACCCAAAATTCCATTCGATATTCAATATTCATGCCAAATTAGCTATCCTACTACCCTTGCACCTCTGTTTTCCGCCACCCAAAAAGTTATAAAGTTGGCTAACATTCGTTCATTAATCTAATTTAATTAGCTAGTGAACCTTGTAATATCCTATCAAACATTGTTAGTTGATTATTGTGCTGATATGTGTAGTTGATCAAAAAATAAAGTTGATAAACACATACTGACTCAAGACCGAAGTCAACATTGCCTTTTTGTTTAACTCCTTGTTTTTTCTCATGCTCTTGCTATTGGTTACAAACGAGTAGCTAAAGGACTTGACAACCAAAGCTACTAATGTAGAGAGCCCCCCAAACATGGGTGTTTCAACATAAAATATGCAGAACTATGATAAGTAGAAAGATTTATATTGCACTCATTTTAGGAAGGTCACATGATTTAGAAGAAAAAAATTGACATCTTCATCACCTAATTTAAACAGTTTAGAAACTTAATGATGCATCAACCAAAAGAAAGGTGTCCTAAACTCCTAATCCCCATGTCATTTATGATGACAATATTACAATTAAAGGAGCTTGCAGATGCTTGAGCTGGGGAGTTCAAAAATTAAAGTTTATCATCCATCTTATATAATCAAGTTCAATTTTGAAAAACGCAATGTGAAGGGAAAGTGTTATTGAGCATTATAGATAATAGCTGTGTCAGAATGAAGTGATGCTTACAACATAAGTGAGAGAATCAGGAGATGTGGTTGTTCCAAAAACAATGATGAGTGAAGAGAGTCGTTAGCAATTTTAATTTTTAACTAATCCTTGACTAACTAATTGGGAGTATGACATAAATCATTATTCATACTGGACAAATGATGAGCGGCAACAACAATAATTTTGAGTGCTGAATAGAGGCAATGCTACCTGGTATGTCGGATTTTTTTAAGGAACAATCTAAGGCTGAGATTGAAGCAGAAGGAATCTTTTAGGATGAACAATATCCAAAATTTTTTTTTTAAAAAAAAACAAAACATACAATCCCTTTTGATTAGCCTAGCACCACCATATAATATATGGCTCCAAAGCCTAAATTTTTATTGTCATTGCTGTTTGAAGTCGAGACCATCCATTTTTGTTGTTTCTTTGAAATTTCACATTGTCAATATGATCTCAATCTGAATTCAGGAGTGCCCTAGGCTTAGAAGGACATTGTTGTGTGCTCTGGTTTGAGATCGAGTGTTAAGGAGAGCGAGGGAGAAGTCCCTCGGGATTTGACTCCCCATTCCTAGATCCCGGTGGAGCTATGGTTGCAAGGGAGAAGACTTGAGGAAAAAAGAGGGAGCAGCTATTTCCGGCTAGGAGGGGGTGGTCGATGGAACCTGTGGACCGGCTGCTTGCGGCATATGCGTGTAGGCACTGTTTTGCGTGAACGAGAGGGGCTATAGGAATTGGAGAGAGAGAGAGAAGAAATGAGATAATAACTTCTTGATTTCTTAGAAAATTTCATCAACCCAAGTCATCCAAATAGGTTCAAGCCACTCACTTGGACCATAAGACAAGTAATTCAAAATAACCTATGTGCGACATACATGCACCCCCAGCGTGCGTCCATAAATTCTCTTTTCTCGTCAAAAGGCAGGTTGTTATCAAGCTATCAAGCCGCGATGGCAAACGAATCAGTGATTATGTCGGAGGGGAGCCCATGAATGGATTCAGTTAGGAGATGTGGAAAACGTCATGCATGCTTAGTTATTAAAGGTGCAGGGCGCACCAAGGCGCAAAGAGTTCTTGGAGCACTGGTGCAAGACTCAAGACGCATGCGCGCGCCTGACGAAAGGAAGGCGCAACCACATCTATTTTAAATAATCAGCATCAAGCATCATTTCATCTTCTCTATCAATTTTCTCATCTATTCTACTAATTATCATTTATTACTATCGTTTATATCTCTTAAAATATATAATTAATGAGGTCACTTGCATTATATTTATGTCCCAACGCACAATTATCTTTTACAAACACCAAATCAATTAAAAATTGTTAAATTCTTACATTATTTTTTCTTTGTTTTGAAAAAAATTGCAACAAAAATCTCACTCAGGCACGTCTTTTACGTTCTCAAGGCGCAAATAAGACACACGAAGGTGCAAACCTTTGAGCCTGATGAGCCTTGAGCCTTAAGCGTGCCTTTAACAACATAGCGTGTCTGTTAGCCTCCGATGGAAGTTAGAGTTAGTATGTCACCCCGCCAATGCATTGGTGGATCAAAAAGGGCCCGTAAAATTTTGGGCACAATTTGTTGCAGGGAGGGGCGGAGGACAAAGTTTGACGGTAAGGTCGGCATTTCAGCCAAACCCATCCTAAATAGAAAAAGGAAGCTCTCGGTGGCCCCTATTGTAAGCAACTTCCATGCGTTGTTGCGCCTGGAGGAGTCGCTCCCTTTCAGTGGACAAAATTTGATCACGGCCGAGTAACCGCTCCCTTGTGGTGGACAAAATCTCATTACGGTAGAGTAGCCGCTCTCTTGCGGTGGATAGAATCTAATCACGGTCGAGGAGCCGCTCCCTTGTGGCGGACAAAACCTGATAACGGTCGAGGAGCTCTTGGTCGACGATATCAATCATGGTGGTGCTCCTACTGTAAGATAGAAGACAGGGAGGATCCCTTCCATAAATCAAGCAGAAGAGTGTCGTCTGTAGCGCGGTGTGATACAAAGCGTTGTAGCAATACTCAACCCAAGGAAGCCACTGAGCCTAGTCCTTGGGGTGATCCCCTATAATGTAGCGTAGGTACATCTCCACTGTGCAGTTAACCAACTCGGTCTGCCCATCGGACTGCGGATGGTATGCAGTGAACAAGACTAATTTGGTGTCGCTAAAAGTGAATAACTCCTTCCAAAAGCGGCTGGTAAAAATCTTGTCACAGTTGGATACGATGCTCTTCGTCATCTCATGGAGGCAAAACACGCCGTCAAAAAAAATCCGCGCAACAATTTCAGGAACAAGGGGTCGAGTCAAGGCAATGAAGTGTGCCCCCTTGGAGAAGCGGTCGACGACGACCATGGTTACAGTCTTACCCTTGGAAGTGGGGAGCCTCTCCATAAAGTCCATGGACATGTTTGCCCAGATCTGAGTCGGTACTGACAACGGCTACAAGAGGCCCGCAGGAAGGTGATGGGTCATCTTGTTCGTCTCACGAACAGGACAGGATGCGATGAAGTCTTGCACCCGGCCACGGAGGCCCTTCCAAAATAACTCATCCGCACTGAAGTGGCGTGTGGACCTCCTCGTGCCCTTGACTATTCATGTCCTCCAAAATGGTAAAAAACAAGGGGAGAAGTTGCCTCTAAGTATTGACGTCTCTTGTAGAATATGAGGCCCTCCCTAGCGGTCTAGAGTGGGGACAGGAGGCCTTCCTCAGTGCAGTGGTGGAGCTCTGATGAAATTGGAGAAGTCTTTACCTCGTGGCGCAGGGTGTAGAGGAGTGCAACTGTGGGGGAGGAGATGGAGAAGAAATCCCCCTCGGTAGTATGCTCACGGCGGGATAGAACGTCCACTACCATGTTCAAGGCCCCTGCCTTGTTTTCCACACGGAAGTCAAAATCCGAGTAGTTTGCTAACCCAAGGTTGTTGCGGTACAGTAGTGAGACGCTGCTCCAGAAGATACTTCAAGCTGAAGTGGTAAGTGCAGATTTTTCACAAGAGTTTCACTTGGGGTGTGACACATCTAGTCAGGGTTGTGGGGCCCTGTCATACACCAGGAGGGACACCCCATTGTGTACTTCAATCGCAAGACCGCGCTCCCCCATCAGAAGCTCCCAACATTTAAGCGGGAGTTGATCATGCTTGCAAAGGTCATGCAACACTGGAGGCCTTACCTCCGGGGTCGTGCTTTTGTGTAAGATATAGGCGGAAATCAAGGCCTGATGGAGCGCCTGAAAAGTCGTTGTGTTGGCTTCACCCCACACAAAGGCATTTTTTCGCAAGAGGGTCACTAATGGCTTGACAATAGTATTGCAACCTTGGATGAAGCGGCGGTAATATTCGGTCAGCCCAAGAAACCCACAAAGGTCGTGCGATGTTTGGGGAGTGGGCCAAGCTACCACGCCATGATTTTCTCTAGATTAGCTGACACTCCTTGAGCTTGCACCGCGTGGCCCAAGTAAGTGATGCTTCCCGTCCCAAAGGGACACTTCGAGGCCTTGAGAACGAGACAGTGGTGGTGGATCAACGTCATCAACTGGAGAAAAATGCAAAGGTGTTGCAGATGCTCGACCAAGGACATGTTGTACATCAAAATGTACTAGGACCGACTTACATAGCAAGGGATGGAATACCTCATTCATCAGGGCATAAAAGGTGGAGGTGCATTCATGAGCCCAAAAGGAATCACTAAGAACTCAAAGTGGTTGTGGTGTTTTTTAAGGCCGTCTTCTCAACATCGGCAATCTCTATGCGCCTGATGATAACCTGAGTATAAATCCATCTTGGAAAAGAAACAGAATCCATGTAACTCGTCCAGAAGTTCTTCCACTAGTGGAATGTGAAACTTATCCTTCACCGTCTTAGCTTTCAACTCCCTGTAGTCGACACAAAAAGCACCACATATCATTCTTTTTATGCACTGGACCGACGATGAAAATTGTGACACTTTGACAAATGATCCCCTGTTGAAGCATCGTCATGCACTATTGCTTAGTCTCATCCTTCTGATGGAAGGGGTAGTGGTATGGTCGATCACGGGCGTCGTGCCCGGTAGGAGACAGATGCGGCGGTCCTGATTACAGATCGAGGAAGTCCAATCAATGGTGTGAGGGTCTCTCCAAAGTCCTGTAGGAGCTGATGGAGGTTAGGGGAAATGCCCTCCGGGGTCGAGATAACCGCCGAGCATGGAGCTTCGTTGACCAAGAAGGAAGTGTTGTCTGCAATCTGGGAGTGCCCGTGCCACTCGAACCGTTGTGCGGCTTGGTGCCAACAGCTAATGAGGTGGCTAAAATTCCAAGGCAGTGGCCTTACAGTCTGGAGTCAGCAAATACCAAGCACCACCTCGAACCCCTAAAGATGCACCACAAGGTCTACGAGGGATTGATGGTCTTCCACCACAATGGGGATCCTGCGACAAATACCTGGGCACTCTATTTGGTTGTCGTTGAACACATGCACATGCACACAACTGCGTGGTGTGATAGGAAGATGAAGGCGGCGAGCTGTCATCTGGCTGATGAAACTGTGTGATGCCCGAGTCCATGAGGATGAGGAGGGTCTGGCCCCCCGAGTGTAATGGCCATCTAGATCATACGACCTTCTGAGGGCCGGATATGACATGCAGGGAAATTTTGGAACTCGTGTCTGGATCATCGTCGTCATCATCATCAGACAGCTCGTCCACTTCCACCCAGAAGAGACACTTGCATCAGTGGCCCTGTCCGAAGATCCTTGGTGCGGCAGTCAACCATTTCAGAAACGGAGAGGCGGTGACGAAAAGGAGGGCGGCTTGAATCGTCCCCCTTCGACGATCCGGGTAATGGTTGCTTGAGGAGTTACTGTTGCTACCTCGAAAAGGCCCTGTCGTATCTCCGCAGCTGTCCTAGGATTGATTTAAGAGGTGGCACTTCTCACAATCTTGCAATGAGGCTCATTGCGTAACTCCTTCGACGATCCGGATAGTGGTTGCCTGAGGAGTTACTATTGCTACCTCATCGCGTAACTCCTTCGACGACCCGGGTAGTGGTTGCCTGAGGAGTTACTGTTGCTACCTCAAAAAGGCCCTGTCGTATCTCTGCGGTTGTCCTGGGATCGATTTAAGAGGAGGCGCTTCTCACAAACTTGCAATGAGGCTCATCGCGGTCGTGAGATCGAGAGGGGTCTGGAACTATGGTTCTCAAATAGTATAGTTCGTGAATAATTCGGGATTCAATTCGTGAATATTCAATTAAAATTCGTAATTTTCAAATTTGAATGATTTTAGGGTGTTGTTATAGGAAACCCAGTTTTGGCTTGTAGGCAGCCCATAGTTAATAGCAACCCGTATTTTTCACATTGCAACCCAAGGTGTTATTGGCAGCTCGTGTTTTTCCCTTTGCACTCGGCCGCTGTCGGCTTCTCAAAATGTCGGTCATGGCTTCTACACTCCTCATCACCAACTCCATCTGAATCAGAGCAGAGAAAATTTTGAAGCTAGAAGAGGACCCCGACTCTTCATCAGACTCGACTACGCGATTAATATCGCCAGAATCAAGATAAAAAACAATGTCATATGTGTCCAAAAACAAAAAAAACAGGAACTGAGAAGATCACATCAAAAAGAGCAGTAAAAGCAAAAAACGACGGGCCAATCCTGCTCCGATAGTATGGGAAGACGTCGGCCTTGTCGAACCACGTCTTGATGCATCTGCTGTGAAACTTATCCCTGAACAACGTGCTTGTCACCACCTGTCCGACAACCATCTCCTCCAAGCAAATCACACAAATCTCCTGCAACATGACCTACTGTCGGCTTGAGGGAGAAGGGCTAAAGAAAATAACTAGGGTTTTTTTGGACTGCCTTTTAGCTTTAAATGGGGAGAAACAAATAGGTGGGAACCCCTTCATTTAATGGGCTACCAACAACTAAAAGTGAGCTGCCCATATGAGCACCCTAATTTTATTCTTGTTTGAAAGATTCGTTAATAGTTCACGGATATTGAAATATTTAGTTAAATAAAATTAATATATGTAATTAAATATTAAATATAAATATATTTCAGCATTATATATAATTAAATATTATTTAATTTGAATTTGAATTCGAATCCAACATTTCATGGAAAATTCAAATCTAAATTCGATACTGAATATTCAAACGAATCCGAATCTGAATCTATGTATTTTATGTCAAATTTGGATTTGATTGAAGTGTTTATTCGATTCAGTTTGGGAACACCAACCCCTATCTGGAACTCCACGGCAAGACAAAGGCGCTCATGGAGCCCGCCGTAAAGATGGGGCTCTATTGTGAAGGGCTCAGAGGGAGCACGAGCAAGGAGAACCTGGAACTTCTCCAAGTAGTCTTCAATGGGCCCCATTTACTTGAAGGAAATGAGATCACCAAAATGGTTGCTGCGTAAGGGGGCCCGACACAGAGCGTGCAAGAGTCCGTAAACTCCAACGTGAGCTGGGATCGCTCCCTTTGGAGCTGAGTGAACCAAAGTTGGGTTAGGCTCATGAGATGAAACGAGGCAATGCCCGTGCTATCTTCCCAAAACGTCCTTTGGCTACTGAAGAAGCTCGTAGTGGGTGATCACGACAGGAGGGGTCTTCACGTCTCTCCAAAATGAGGAAATCCATTTTCACATAGCGAGGGATATTGCTACCTTCAGAGTAAGAGTGGCTATGCTCGGGGCGGTGGCTGCTATAGGGGCCATCATGAGAGGAGTCGGAGACGCGCGGTGGATGTTGTTTGGTGTCGGTCCAGGCGTGGATGAAGGCCACCATTGATTGGATTCTCCATCAATTGGTTCATGGTCAGACCCCCTTCTTCCATTGGTGCATGTGGCGGTGTGGGAGGGTGAGGGAGGGTAAAATGTTGGAGTCGCAATGGGAGGTGGCTGTCTGGGAGGTGTCGGTTGTCGTCGGGTTTGGTCGGCGTGGTTGGGAAGGAGCCCGGGCCGGTGCGTAGGTTGGTCTCGACGCCAGCGATAGAGTGGGAAGGTGTTGTTGGCGGCGGCAGCGAAAAGTGGCTCTGATACCAAATTGTTGTGTGCGCCCGTTTGAGATCGGGTGCTATGGCGAGCGGGGGAGAAGTCCCTCAATGGATTTGAGTCCCCTTTCCTAGATCCCGATGAAGTTATGGTTGCAAGGGAGAAGACCGGACGAGAAGAGAGGAAGGGAACAACTATTTCCGGCGAGGGGTTAGGTCGGTGGAACCTGTGGACCGGATGCTCGCAGGATACGCACGTAGGCGCTGTTTGCGTGAACGAGAGCGTTACTGGAATTAGAGGGAGTCACAAGGAAAAGAAAATAAGAGAGAGAAAGTAAATGAGATTTTAACTTCTTGATTTCTTAATTTCATCAACCCAAGTCGCCCAAATATGTTCAAGCCCGCTCATTTGGGTCATAAGACAAGTCAAATTAACCTATGCGCGACGTAATAAAAATATAAAAGATGCGACGAGAGCTATCAATCCCCGGTAAATTGTATGCGTCGCTGATACGTCCGCCCAACATGGGTCCATAACATCCATAATAGGCGCAATTTTAGTTTGCTGCAACGCACTATGGGAACCAACATCAAAAGCTCTACCACTAGACGCGACGTAGCCAACAAATTGCTTGAGAACATCAATCGATCCAGATCTTAATAGCCACCACACTTATGTCCTCTTTTTTTAACATCCGAACCTGTAATAAATAACAAGTTGATTTCATAATTGGCTGCTTGTTGATACGAACATCACTTAATAGTTCCCCATTATCGTGCAACCCTAAACATACTATCCATAGTGTCTATGAGTGTTTATATCCCAGCATACCTGCATTAGACCCTCCCTTTGGACGTTCTGGAGATCTTTAGACTCCCTCCAAAAAATATTGCACTTCACCAAGATCCTCAATATCAAAAAGGATCCCCAAGGATTTCTTCGCTCATGAAATAAACATCTAAATACCCTAAACTTGTAGGGTACATATTCAAGTTCTTGTATGTAGAAGTGTTATGATACACATATCACCCGCTAGCCAATTAAAATGTTGGGATCATGTCCAGGTTGTCTGCTTCAGTTTATGAAGGTGATATTCCCTCTCCACCATCACATTAGGAAGATGAGTCATTAAAATTTCATCAAGTTTACTCTGAAAAAAGTATTCTTAACATATAGATGATGTATTGATGTAGGCTCCGTTTGGCATGGCGGTAGCGATCGCGAACGTGGTGGTTATGAACCATCGTTCGTAAAGTAGTTTCGTTCCCTTTTATGTTCAAAACTTGGTTTCTTTATTTGGTGGCGGTCGTATTTGTTGTCATGCCACACATACATTCTATGGCGGTGGTTTTTTTTGTCCAAACTCACCATGCCGAACGGAGCTGTAGAGTCCGATAAAAAGAGAAAATAGGAGTAATAACCACACAAACTGAAGCAATCTTCGCTAGCATATTTCACGGGTATACTTGTATGTAAGACCTTGCACATAGTTTATATGTAAAACGTTTTGAACAATGAAACACCAAGCCGGCAAAGGGTTCTCATCACCGTGAGCCAGTGAAACAGCGATTATTCCTGGAGAAGTGACGAGGAGTCATCTCGGGGCGGGCTAGATGATGTTTCTGGAATTTCTATTGAGTATTCTGGCACATTCCAGGATAAGGGAAGGGACATTTCAGCAGTATAAGCTCTTACAACAACAGCAGCAATCAATTAATAAGCGATTATGCTATGGTTTTCCTGCTCGTGGAAATATTGCTGCTGGATGAAACAGTGGGAGGCGTTGAAAATATATTGCTTGATAAAAAGGTATTGATTTTCTTCTAAGTTTGCTGCGTCGGGTCATTGCTTATTGTGAAATAGCT
>CM077098.1:116674384-116725821 GCA_039513925.1 Platanthera zijinensis | reverse complement strand
CCAGGCTAGGGAAAGAGCAGGGATTGTGCTTCAACTGCGAAGAAAAATTTACCCAAGGGCACAAATGTCAGAGGATCCAGGTTTACATGTTGCAGGAAGGTCCAATGCTGGATGGAGACGGAGGGGAATAGGAGCACATTCTGGATACAATCGAGTACGGGGGTATCTTCCTTGACCATGGCGGGAGACTCCGCTCTGCCCACTATGAATATTGCGGGGCGGATTGGCCAACAGCGGGTGACCATTCTGCTTGACAGTGGGAGTACACATAACTTCATTAGCCCGGCAGTGGCATAGAAGCTGGGGCTCGAGATCATAAAGGATGCCGCTTCTCAGGTTGTGGTGGCCGGTGGACACGAGCTGCAGTGCGAAGGAGTGCTTCCGGACGTGGAAGTCAGTATGCAAGGATACACCGACAACATGGATGTCTACTTATTGCCCATCCGGGGGCCAGATATGATTCTGGGGGCCCAATGGTTGCGACAGCTGAGTTGGGTGACTCTGGATTGGGAGAGTTTGACTATGGAGTTTGCTAAGGATGGGAGAGAGTACTGCCTGCAGGGAATCCGACTCTCACCAGTATCGGGGGGCTCTCTTTGCTGTTTGGAGCTGTTGCAGGGACAAGGCCGCGACGTGGCATGGGTAGGCCTGAGGGGACGGACGGAGCTACCAGATTCCCACCTTGAGGACAAGTTGGGTCTTGATGGGGTGGGAATGTTACGCCCCTGTACAGATCCGAAGGCGGATCCGAAGGCGACAACGGGGCTGAACCAACTGGTTCAGCCCCCACTTTCTAAATGCGGCCCTCGGGGGCTGAACCCACCCGGTTCAGCCCCAATTGGGGCCGGCCGGCCTTGGTCCGGGTATAAATATACCCGGATCCTCTTTTGGAGGGGACTATGCAAGTATCATCCAGGTATTCTTCTAGCCTCCTCTCAAACCCTAGAAATCTCTCCTTCTCCCTCAAATCTCATCTAGTTCCTAACACAATACCAAAATAAAATCAAACTAGTTTAAAAGTATGACATCTATGAATCTCCCTTGCCAAGTTAGAAATACCCATTTACCAAGAATCCATTAAAATGAGTACAGTACCGTGATTTGCGATTAGGCATGCTTAAAAAAAGTGCTTATTAACTAGGCATGCTTAAAAAAACAGAAACTAGTATGTTAAAAAACTAGGCCGGCTTGTATCTTTTTAATGTAACATTCCTATAAAAAATATCAATCTTTGTTATTTATCCATTAATCTAATACCTAAAATAAAGCTGAGTAGGCCAGGGTCACCTTAGTGATGTTAAATAAAGCTTGAACTGGTATATGTCGACACAAGAGAGCCATATACCTTTGTAAGGGTTTTAGATGAGAATGAACAACACAAAACATAAAAAATAAATGTAGCAATTTTGTACCATACCAAAAGATGTATCATTGCATCAAATAAAATTCTTACATGAGTGGGAAATATGGGCGATTAAATAACTAATCTCATTTGAAAGAATAAAGACACTAAGGAGAACCCTTTCAAAAATATTTAATTAGTTAATCTGTAGTATGAGGCTAAGAATCAATACAATAATGATGAATGGAAAAAAGATAAAATCCTTTAGCTAGATAAGGGAAGGGGCGGATGTAGCCAAGTGGATCAAGGCAGTGGATTGTGAATCCACCATGCGCGGGTTCAATTCCCGTCGTTCGCCCATCACATTATTTCCAATTCCAAAAATTAAATTTTAAATGTTCCTATTTACAGCGACGAAGAATAAAACTATCACTATATTTGTTCCTTTTCCTACTTCTTCTTCAAGCGCATATAATGGAGACTCAATCTGGAGACGTTTCGGCTTATATTCCTACTAATGTCATTTCTATTACAGATGGACAGATATTCTTATCTGCCAATTTATTCAATGCTAGAATCAGGCCTGCTATTAATGTAGGTATTTCTGTTTCCAGAGTAGGATCGGCGACTCAAATTAAAGCCATGAAAAAAGTAGCTGGCAAATCAAAATTGGAACTAGCTCAATTTGCAGAGTTAGAAGCCTTTGCACAATATGGATACTAGGCGTTTTGCGTATCGACCCGTGCAGTGATGTAGCTAACGCGTTAAGTATCCCGCCTGGGGAGTACGTTAGCAAGAATGGAACTCAAAGGAATTGACGGGGGCCCGCACAAGCGGTGGAACATGTGGTTTAATTCGATGCAGAGCGAAGAACCTTACCAGGGCTTGACATGTCGTGAATCCTCTTGAAAGAGAGGGTTGCCTTCGGGAACGCGGACACAGGTGGTGCATGGTTGTCGTCGGCTCGTGTCGTAAGGTGTTGGGTTAAGTCCCGCAACGAGCACAACCCTCGTGTTTAGTTGCCACCATTTAGTTTGGAACCCTGAATAGACTGCCGGTGATAAGTCGGAGGAAGGTGAGGATGACGTCAAATCATCATGCCCCTTATGCCCTGGGCGACACACGTGCTACAATGGCCGGGACAAAGGGTCGCGATCCGCGAGCTTTAATGAGTTCTAATATGCAACGTCAAGCAGTTCCGCTTTCTCGGTCCGAGAAATGCATTGTCGGTCCGAGAACTACTACTAATTCTTCAGCCAATATATTCCCGAAAAGTCGAAAACTAAGAGATAAATGTTTTGTAAAATCTTCTATGATATTAATTGGTAAAAGTATTGGAGTTGGTTGAATGTATTTCCCGAAATATCCCAATCCTTTTTTGCTAAGACCCGCATAAAATATGCCGCTGAAATCCTTGTTCATACATGGGTTCCTCTGGTACGAAATGAGCCACTTCAAATAGGTTCATTGCTCCGACCCAGAATACAATTAATCCAGCATGAGCTACGTGAGCCCCAAGCAATTTACCGGACAAATTGATAAGTTTCGCATTCCCGGCCCACCAAGCGAAACCGGTGGTTTCTTGGTCACGGCCCACTAAGGCTAAAGTTCCATTAAAGAGCGTTTCCACGGGATAGAACCTCCTCTGGGAATATAAGGTTTTCATGAGCCTGATCCTGAGCCGCCATCCAAGCACGAATATGTCGCCACACGGGAGGAACATGGGGACGTACAAATGCTTTTGGCATAGCAGGACTCCCCAGGGAGGCCCACGCGACGAGCTATTAGCTCAGTGGTAGAGCGCGCCCCTGATAATTGCGTCGTTGTGCCCGGGCTGTGAGAGCTCTCAGCTACATGGATAGTTAAATGTGCTCATCGGCGCTGACCCGGAGATGTGGATCAACCAAGGAACATTAGCATGGCGAATAATGGAAATCAATGAATAAAACTGATGAAAAATTTGGATTCTATCATTATACACAAGAGGACAAAAAAAGAATGAATATTGACCGTTCCACTATTTTAAATAGTACTGTAAAAAGGGATAATTAGGAAAGGGATAGATATATCCCACATATATCTATCCGTATTGAATTGCGGATACATCAATGATAGAATCATGCGGATTGAAACAAATAGGAATCATTACCTAATAAATTCCTTAGTGACAAGATCAATGAAAGAGGTGGATAGAATTGAGGATAACGATTCATCTTCTTTAAATGTAAAGAGAGAAGGAAGTATGAGTAAATCATAATTTCCTCATCATGCTAAAACTTTAGGAAAATCATAGAGTTTTTTTATGTATAAACGCACCAAAGACTTGGGTATAATATCCATGGGTTTAACAATGAGGAACAATCAGTTAATTCTAAACTAATGAGGATCAATTAGGAGAACCTTTATCACCACTTTCTAAAAAAATAACTGAATTAAACAACTACTATCCATTTCAATTCCACCTTGCAAAATTTAAACAATTACAAAGATCCATCAAATTGATATTCCTTCAATATTGCTCTAACTTTATATCATAAACAAAATATTGTTCAATGACTTCACAAATCTTCGGCCTAAGAAATTCAGCCCACGAATAAGCACAAAAAGCCCGTGCATATATAGATTCATGTTTATTTATTGTTAAAGGCACGCTTATTGCAATTCATTCCCCTAAATCAGTATGAGAGATAAAATCAACAGTTTAATATAAAGCTCAGCAGTGAATGATTTTTCCAAATCTGACATACTTGATGCATTGAAGTACAAATTGTGTAAACAAACTTTATGGTTTAAAAACTATATTAAGAAGGAGAAGACTGTCTGCTCCAGCTAGTATGGGTGATAAATTTACCAATTACACACAACTAATAGATGTTTAAAAAAACTCAAAGCAAAAAGATTTATGCAATGATGTATGGAGATTCTAATGAAAAACTAAGGCTTCGTTTGGCGCTCTCCGTTTGGGGCAAACGCCACCGCACGGCGGGCAACCAAATGGCCGGCGGCGGCGTTTGCTCCACTTGCACCCGCCATGCCTTGGAAATGGAGGAAAACGGAGGGATTCCAACCGCAGCCTCCCCCTCCGGTTCCAAAGCCCTCCTCCTCCCGCTGCCTGAGCAAAATGCCAAACCAAACGAAGCCTAAGAGAGCATAGAAGGAAGCATCTTGATTATGTAATTACCAAATAACAATCAATTAACAAGGAAAAACTAATAGAATCAGACAGTAAATTGATAAGCTTGTCATTGCCCTGAGGATAGAAGGAAGCATCTTGATTATGTAATTACCAAATAACAAACTACTTAACAAGGAAAAACTAATAGAATCAGATGGTAAATTGATAAGCGTGTACTTGCCCTGTCACTCGTGTGTGTGTGTGTGCGCGCGTGTGTGTTACCGGGACATGTTTACTAAATTATAGGTTCCACCCCTCTTTTGAAATTACAAAAACCTCTCATGCAAGTTTGCATTTCACAACATTCAAGCACACCCCACCCCCACCCCCACCCCTGAAAATTTACTCAAATGAAGTATTTTCGTTCACGGATGTTATGAAATATAAACTTACAGAGGAGATTTTTGTAATGTCAAAAGTAAAAGGGGTGCAACCTATAATTATACTAACTACCAGGGGAAGTTTTGATAATTATTCAACCATCAATGGTTAAATAATGGAAGGATGAGAAGATCATATCATATTAGAACTGAGTAATTAATTCACTAACCAAAATTAATATTCAAAAATGATGAATGAAAAAAAGGATCAGCTCTTTCCTACCTTCAATCCAGGGACATAATCACCACGCTTGTAATAGGCTGGACTCTTCGCTGCTCTCCACTCTGCCGTTCCCATTCCATCTGCAAATCAAAAAAAGAACACACTACTTATAAGACAAATCCCTAAAAAGATGAAGTTTGAAAAGAAAATGAATGGAACTAACAGTGATTGTTCTCGCAGACCAATATCACAGGCAAATCCCACAACGCTGACATGTTGAGAGCCTCAAAAAGTTGCCCCTGGTTGGCCGCCCCATCTCCATAAATGGTGAATGTCGCTGTCTCCTCTTTTGAATATTTCTGCCCAAAAGCAATCCCACATCCAAGTGGGATCTGCGCACCGACGATGCCATGTCCGCCGTAAAAGTTAGCCTCCTTCTTGTAGAAGTGCATCGATCCACCCTTGCCCTTGGAACATCCCCCGCGGCGGCCCATGAGCTCGGAAAAGGCTTCCAGAAGGGTGCCGCCGCGGCCCAGGAAGATGCAGTGATCACGATATGCAGTTATGATGGCGTCTTTTTTAGTGATGGCGGCCTCCATGCCAACGGCGACTGCCTCTTGGCCGTCGTACAGGTGACAAAAGCCGCGGATGAGCTTGGCCTTGTATAGTGAGTCGGCTGCAATCTCCATCCGGCGCATCAAAGACATGTCGCGAAAGAAGGTGAGAAGCTCCTTCGGGGTGGTTTCGACAGAACGGGATGGTGGTTCGATTTTGTGGCCGGTATAAGGGACGGAGGTCTCGACGGTGATGACCTGGTCATCGCCGGAGGCCGAAGCGAAGGTGCGGGAGGCGATGAACCTCCGTAGTGGGAGTGCGGCCGACGAAGAGAAGCGGCGAAGGGGCGGCCATGGCTTCGGATCTTCGATCTGCAGCGCGGAGGCGAGAAGAAAGACCGAAGAGTGAAGGGTAGAATTTGCTTCGATACCTAAAAGGCTAAAAATGATCCTAGGTATGATTGTATGAAAATCTAAGAGAGATAAAAATAAAAAATAAAAAAAAAACGTTATGCACTCATCATATTTGGCTATGGACACCCAATCTTCATGTACAACTCGATATTATTATGTACAGCTCAATCACACTATATACCTACCAAATTGTTATTTGAAAATCAAATATGATTAAAAAAGTCATTTAAGCATTCAAATAAATTTTAAAAATATTAATGGTAGAAATAAATACATTAAACACTTCGTTACACAAACTGTTTGCGTCAAAAAAAAGATATGAAGTCAAAATTCTGATGTTTAACTATTTTAAATGAAAAAATAATATGTGTTCTATATTTTTAAATGTTCTTCATGTTCCATCAAAAACGAACTTGAAATTAAAAAATATATTATTACGTCAAAGAATTAAATTTGTAAAAAATACTAAAACAATAATTTTTGTAGATCATAGAGAGTTATAATATAATATAAAATGAACGCCTACGAGAAGAATCGGGAAGGGAGGGGTTTGCCGCTAGTGAAATAATTTAATGAGTGAAAATAAATGGGGGAGGTTAGAATAATTGGGGTGTCACTAGCCCAATGTGAGCTGCCTTTAACAATCCCCATAAAAACCGCACTTTTTCATAAATCTGGCACTAATTATTCTTCAATGCACAAGTTTCTGCATCTTGTAATTTGTATCACAAATATTTCATTTTAATATATTTTTTTACTCAAACATTTTAAAAATAATATTTTACATCTTTCTAATTGAATAATTAGAATTTGAAATGTCAACATCAAATTTTTTGGGGAGTGTAAACAATAAAGTATCAATATTAAATATTACTATACAATATGCAAAAAATCTCTTAGGGTCCGTTCGTTTCGCGGGAATTGGACCATTGGAATTGGAATTCATTTACCAATTCCAATTATAGGCGTTCGGTAGCAAAAAAAACACGGAAATCGGCATTACTTTTCGAATTCCGTCGGAAATGGGCATCATGTAAACGCGGCGTATGCATTTCCGACCTCGATAGGTCAGATTTCGCGATTCTTCGCTCCGCTTCGCCACTCCGCTTCGCCGCTCCGCTCCGCTTCCTTCTCCCGTCGCCGCCAATCCCGCTCCCGATCCCGCTAGGTCATATTTCCTCTCCCGATTTCCTCTCCCGGCTCCCGATTCTCCGTTGCTCGCTGCTCCTGGCTCCCTTCTTCTTCTTCTTCTTCTTCTTCTTCTTCTTCTTCTTCTTCTTCTTCTATCCAAAAATTTTACTACTTCCTCTGAATCTCTGGATCCAGAATTTCTGGATGACAGCATAGACATTTTTTTTAATTTACTAAATTTGGAACAAAAACATAATTGCTTATTTGTGCTTTTAAGCTCTATATAACACATATATAGTTGTACTATATATAAGGGGTTGTGGTGATATCACTGGACAAAATTATCCGATCATGATCCGGTTCCTAGTAGTCTCGATATTTTTCTAATCCAAGATGGTCTCTTCAACAAATTATTCCTAATATACTTTCAGAGACAAATATCTTATGCGAGTCTTGCAAATTCGGAAACTACCATAGCTTCTCTTTTTCCTGCAGTGATCGTCCTTATCAGTCATTCATTTTTGTGTTGATATGTCATGTGTGGAGTCCTTTACAAATTTATAATGCAATATCTTTAGTAGTTAAATATCTTATTGATGATAACTTGATTAGTTCTCTTATAATGGTTTTGAAATGTTGGCTAACTTCAAAACTTTTTATTATGAATTTCACACTCAGCTTTAAGATAAAAAGTTATTAGATTTGACAATGCTCAAATATAGTTTGTTCATGAATTTTAGCTTGTCATGGACATCTTATACAAACTTGTCTGTTTTATACCCTTCAAACAAAATTGAGTGGTTTAGCTAAAGAACCATCTACTTGAGGCTGCGAAGCCGTATCTATTACAACTGTATTTACCTTATAAAGAGTTTTTTTGACTTTTGTTATTCAAGCCTCATATTTTCTGCCTTTTTAAAATAATGTGCATTTTTTTATGTTTAGATGGATGAAACAGTGAAACGTCGTAGACGTAGGAGAGCAGCTGTAGCTGCAGCGCTTGCTGCTTCTGTCATAGTGTTGATGAAATGTGGGGTTAGAAGAAATATCGTGCATACTGATGCAAAAAATGTTGTAAGAGAAAGTTTGTTTAGACGGTTGTATGGCGGAACAGATATAAATTGTTTTAACCAGCTTCGGATGAATAGAAGCTCGTTTGAAGTTTTAATGTTGTAGACTATTTTGAACTATTTTGAAATTTGTTAATGTTCGGTGTATGAACTATGAATTTTTATTCTGTTGAAGTATGATTTTTATTTAGCTATTTCAAATCATTTTGTAATAAAAATTACAAATTTGAATTCTCTACTTTGAATTCCAGGATACAACCGAACATCGGAATTGCTAATTCCAATTCATGTGACAGAATTCTTGCATTTAGCCGAACAGCAGAATTGGAATTGAATTCAATTCCAATTCCTGCGGGAATGGGAATTGAATTCAATTCCAATTCCTGCAGCTCAATTCCCGCGAAACGAACGGACCCTTAGGCCTTGTTTGGGGGGACTTATTTTCACCGGTCAAGCGGTCACGACCACATGAACTGGGACTTAATTAAGTCCCGATTCATGTCGTCGTGACCGCTTGACCGGTGAAAATAAGTCCCCCCAAACGGAGCCTTAATTTGAGAATGTTTTGTGCCAAAAGTTACACTCCCTCCTATGAGGATCCTCATAGATCTCCTATGAGGATCCTCTCCATTTAGAACCTCAAGCGGAAATTCATTTCGTAGTCAAAATTAACTCTCACTTTATTTAAAGGTCCACAAATTTGTAATTAAATGAAAAAATAATAAAAAGATGTAATTACTGTACCCTTTAGACAGTCCTGCACAAAAAGACTGTCGGGCCGGTCAGGGACCGTCTTTTAAAAGACTGGTCTTTTGGCCGACCGGTCCCGCTCAAACCAGTCCCGGTCCGAGACCGATTTTCCTCCTCTAGAGGAGGACTGGCTGGGACCGGAGGACCGGTCCCGGATCGGTTTTTTTTACAGGTCCTTAGTTCAGTCTTTTACTAAAATGACTGAAAATGATCGGTCTCTTACAGTGGCAGATCCAGGAATTTAGAAAATAGGGTGAAAAAAAAATTTAATAGCATAATATAGAAAATGAAAAATGTCTGATATTATAAAGTCATACACAATTACATATAAATGTCTTAATTGAAAACTACTAAATATCAGAAGAAATTAAAATTGTTCACGACGAGTCTTCATTTTTTGAAAACGATCAATATCATCATCATCTACGCATGACCCTCCACATATCACAATACTGTTCAATTCTATTTCTATATGAATGCGAGAAAAAACAAAATATTAACAAATGAAGAGTATTTACAAAATGCAAAGTATTTGAATATCTATCTACTTCGCTTGATCCTCTGCCGACCAATACTACGGAGTATCCCTAGGGATAAACATTCAACACAGAGACTATGTGTTTTGCTTAGTCACTACCTGACTAATACCTCAAAACACCCCTAAAAATAAAATACATGAAAATAAATTGTGATAAGGTATATGAGAGCAAAACCTTGGCCACAATCTGTAGCCAGAGAAGAATGTTTTCTCCTTCTTTTGTTGTCACGTGACTCACATACTCAGTCCTCAAGAATCTTGGCCACAATCTGTAGCAGTATTTGAAGAAGATGAGCAAACGTACAAGCTTCTTGATTATGTTTACAACAATAATTGTATATAATAATTGCGCATGATTTCAAACTTTAATAACTGACAACTTGAAAAGAGATTTACTTAATAAACTGTTTCATTTTGGTGATTTACTTAATTTTGTGTGCTTTTAAAAGTTCACCTAACAACTTAAAAAGAGATGTGAAAGTATAGGAATTTTCAATTGCCAAGCTCTAAAAAACTCATTCAACTCCGTGAAGAGAAATGTGGTGGAGGATAATTTTTTAGAACATAGAGTACATAAATGACTACCCATAAAGGTAGTATTCATTTGAGGAGTATATTTTTTTTCTGGGTTTCATATGATGCAAGATCCTTGTTAATCATCTCTCTCGATCGCATGCGAGAATTTATGTTAAGTTAGTTGCAAGTTTCCACATAAATATTACACTGTGATTATCTCTCATCCTACTCAACATTTTAGAATGGATGATATTATACTTAGACACTTGGTTATGATCCCTAGTCCATAGTTACACTGATTATCAATTAGGCTTATAACAAATAGAGTATTTTCAGCGAGGTAGAAGTTCTAAGAAAATGGCATACCTTGGAAGTTGGATCCTCAGAACTGCAGCCAGTGGCGGATCCTGCAGCCAGTGGCGGATCCTGCGGCCAGACGGCCAGTGACTAAAATTAAATCGCCGCTCGGTTAGAAGAAAAATGACGGCCAGGCAGACAGGCAGTGACAGTGGGGAATCCAGGTGGGGAAGTGGGGAACGACGGAAAAGAGGTAGCAGACACGGGAGGGAGAACCGGACTACCAGAGAAGGATTGTGTTGGATGAGCTTGCTGGACCGCCTGCCGCAGTGCCGCCTGGACGATCTGGAGAAGTGGAGCGGTCAGCGGCGGAAGTCGAAAGAAAGGGCGAGAGGAAATGACCTAAGGGTCGGGATCCGCCACTGCTCGGGATGCAGTCAAGGAGTGAAGTAGGAATTGTGGAAATACCTGGCCTGCCGGACGCGCAATTTAAAAAATAAGCCCGAATTCGGAATTCCAGAAACTGCATCCATTCATTAAAATTTTGGAGGTGAACAGTTTAAAATTTTTCCCTACAAATACATATTTTTGGTCTGTAAATATAACACATCATAGATGCGCACAAAAAAGGGGGGTGTCAGTGTCCCTTTGGCCCCCATTTAAATACGTCACTGGTCTCTTACTAAAATTACTAAAATGACTGGTCTCTTACCAGTCTTTTGATCGGTCCCGGTCTGGGATCGGTCTTTTACCAGTCCCGGTCCGGGCCCGATCTTTTACCGGTCCCAAAGACCGGTCCCAGTTCGGGACCGGTCTTTGATGAAAAAAGGGGACCCTGTGGGACCCCTGGGACCGGTCCTCACCGGGACCAGACCGATCTTTGATGAAAAAAGGGGACCCCTTGGGACCGGTCCTCACCGGGACCGGACCGGTCCTCACCGGGACCGGACCGGTCCTCACCGGGACCGGACCGGTCCTCACCGGGACCGGACCGGTCCTCACCGGGACCGGACCGGTCCTCACCGGGACCGGACCGGTCCTCACCGGGACCGGACCGGTCCTCACCGGGACCGGACCGGTCCCTAGCCGGTCCTCACCGGGACCGGTCCCTAGCCGGTCCTCACCGGGACCGGTCCCTAGCCGGTCCTAATCGGTCCGGTTTTTGTGTGCACCTGGCTTCAGATCAGCCTGGACCATAAAATGAACACTATCTATTTGAACTCAAATAGATAGAATACTGATTCTATTTTTAATCAATAATTTCTAAATAATACGCTTTTTTATAGCATGTATTTTCCATAAATTTTATAGTTATTTATTAAAAAATTTAAAATACAAAAGAATAAGCAAATGTTTTTTCATATATCTGTATTAAGGCTTCGTTTAGGGGGACTTATTTTCACCGGTCAAGCGGTTATTATATAACTCGTAATTTGTCGAGATCAGAAGTACCCAAGAAGATGACTATTCATAGACCATTGGGCGAGCAGAGACGAGCTTGGGCGAGCAGAGACAAGCAGAGACAAGCTTGGACGAGCAGAGGCAAGCAGAGACAAGTTTAGGCGAGTATGAGCGAGTATCTCACGAGTTTGGGCGAGTAGATCCTTGGAACTTGCTGACAGTAGTTGGATACTCGTCTATACCCTCCAGGATTTCTCTATAAATAGCCCCCCAAGAGGTACTAGAAATGGATCTTTGGAAGTGGTTGAGGTCACCCCAAGTGGATACTCGCCCAGTCCATGCCTGCCTAGTATCTCGCCCAGCCTTTTGGTTGTGGAGGGGAAGTTTCTCCCAAACTTCCGGGTACGTGGTGGGACCACCCTACTGGAACACTTGGGGTGTGCTTATAGATAGTTTCTTCTCTCTCTCACTAGCCATTTGAATTGTGACGTCAGATCATAGAATCAGTAACCTTAGGCTGTCTTGATCCTATTTCTGGGGTTGAGAATTTTCCTGGCTTCAACAGTTACCGCTGTCTTAATAAGCGGTCGTAACCGCTTGACCGGTAAAAATAAGTCCCCCCCAAACAGAGCCTAAATAAGCGAGTTGTGTTTTTGCTACAGTGATCGGACGTCGTCGGTCACGCAAAAATAAAAGAAATTGATTTCTACGGTGGAGGGCACCGCCGGCGGCGAACTGAATGGACACCGCCGACGGGGTTGCCGGCGTCCGGCAACCCCGTCGACGGGGTCCGGTCAGGGCCCCGCCCGATCCGTCGGCGGCGGTGGCCTCCACCGTCGGGTTTATTCCCGTCTTTCTTTTCGTTTTTATATGCAGGGGCGGGCGGGGAAGAAGATCTATCGCGACGGTGGCCTCTGGTTTGGTGGAGGTGGAGGGCATGACACTGGCGGCGGTCACGGGATAGGTTATTGAACCGGAGGAGGTGTCGACAAAGGCAGCTGGTATGGCGCCGTTGGTGACCATGACGGAGGTTATGGAAGCAGAGGCGGATGAGCATTGAATTAATAGAGGCAGAGGGGGAGCGGTGTGTTGGGAAATATTCTACGGAGGTCTCAGATCACCTGCTTTTTAATTCAACGGTCAAGCATCCTCATCAATCCAACGGTCCGCAATTGGGAAAACAGGGAAATCATCCAACGGTCAAGCAATTGTGGAGCAGGACATCATCATCGACCGATTAGGCTTAATTTTAATTCTTTCTGTAAATGCAATTAAATAATGTGCTAATAAGAGATTAACGGTCATATATCGACGGTCATTTCAGACGTGGTGCTATATATATATATATATATATATATATATATATATATATATATATATATATATATATATATATATATATATATATATGGGCACTGAATTTCCGCGCAGTGTTTTTTGGACAAAAAAACGCGCTCCTCGGAAAAATGAAAAAAACACCTCCTTAACAGTATTTTTAGAAAAAGTGGTCAACATGAAAGTTGTAGATCTCGACGAGATCTACAACTTTCCTGTTGACCACTTTTTCTAAAAATACTGTTTAGGGGGTCTATTTTCAAAAGGCGCGAAGGGGGTCCGCGCAAAAAAAAAAAATCGTAATATTTACCGGGCGGAACCCCCTTCGCGCCTTTTGAAAATAGACCCCCTAAACAGCATTTTTAGAAAAAGTGGTCAACATGAAAGTTGTAGATCTCGACGAGATCTACAACTTTCATGTTGACCACTTTTTCTAAAAATGCTGTTAAGAGGGTGTTTTTTTCATTTTTCCGAGTAGCGCGTTTTTTTGTCCAAAAACGCGCTGCGCGGAAATTCATTAATCTGTATATATATATATATCGCTGCGCGGAAATTCATTAATCTATATATATATATATATATATATATATATATATATATATATATATATATATATATATATATATATATATATATATATATATATATATATATATATATATCTTTACCATATATAAAGAAGTATGAAATGGATGAATTTTAAATTCATTGAATGTATATGAACCGTGAGATCTGAATGCTTTATTTATCAGCCGTACAATATAATGATGTTTTTTCTTTGATTCTTTTCCACCTCGTCTCTCTCCTTTCCGGCCGCCTATCGCGGGCCTTCTTCTAAGTATCACCACCATTTACTCCGGGGGGATCGCTACACGGTGGCGACGGTGGAGGGGCAGAGGGGGAGCGGCGGTGGCGGCGGAGGGGCAAGGGGGAGCAGCTGGATTAATTAGAAAAACTTATGAGACCGGTATATTAAAATAATTTTAAATATTTCTAAAAATATTATATAACAAATTAATAAAAAATACAATAAAAATCTCAATAATTTTAAATTAGTAATAATTTGATAAAAAACCAAATAATTTTAGAATAATATACGAGGATTTTCGCACGGGCTACGCCCGTGCTCGATGCTCTCCGCATCGACGGTATCACATCAGCGGCAGTACCTTCTTCTAAACTCACCCGCTCTCAGACGCTCGATCAATTGACAGTGCATAGGGAGCCCCCGTGCCCCACACGACTGTTCCCCTGCCATGACAGTGCCCTTGCCTCGATAGTGCCCCGACGCAACGACGCTGCCGGCGCTCGCGAACCCCCGTGCCCGGTGTTCTCCCATGTCTCAATTTCATTGTGCGTACGGGGGTTAGCACAACCAGTGACGGGGTTCGTATGCAGCGGCAGCGCTGTCGCGTCGGGATACTGTCGAGGCAGGGGCACTGTCACGTGGGGCACGGGGGCTCCCTGTGCACTGTCAATTGTGTTGAAACCGAAAAATCGGTTCCTGTGGAGTCCGACCCTTGCGGAAGGGGTGGTCGCACACTTACTTCTCTCCTCACAAGCCCAAAGGGTAAGGGAGAGGGACCGGGGATAGTCCCAAGGCTTCAGCACGGAGGTCCCACCACACACCCGGAAGATCTTAGAGCGCTTCCCCTCCTTAGCCAAGAGCTGAAGCTAAGGTACCTCAGAAAGCGCTAGAAGACCGGGCACAAGAAAGCGTGTCTTCTGAGGTACCCCTTGGGTCCTATTTATAGGAATAGTCGGGCTGCAAATAACTAGGCGTCACTGTTTTCGAGGACTGTAGGCAATCCAAGGGGGGTAACATGGTAAAAACACCCCCACAACTGAAAGACGAGCCGGCCCTGAGAAGAGCTCACTGAGTGGGGGCGGCGAGTACGGGCGCGAGAAGGCTCCTACTGCGCCGAGGCGAGGAGCGGCGGTTGAACTCGCCCCTCGCAGCGCCGTGGACCTGACTCGCGCCGTGGACCGGACTCGCCTCGCCTCGAGCCTGGGAAGGTCGGGCCTGAAGCCCTTGCTCGCTGGTGACGGTCGCGTTGGTACTCGCCGAACAGGTACTGGACGAGCATGTACTCGGCCGGGCTCGCAACGAACGACATCCTCTCGTCGGGCTCAGCTCCACGATCTTCGAGCTCGGCCCGACGATCGCCGAGCACGTACTCGGCACGCTCGGCTCGGTATGCCCTGCTGGACTCACCTGAGGCCCGGGGGGCGGTCTGGGCCGGCCGGATCGGCTTCTGTTAGCCCACTCGCTGGATACGGGGTTGTACAAATTGATCGAGCGTCTGAGAGAGGGCAAGTTTAGGAGAAGGTATTGCCGATGATGTGGTACTGTCGATGCGAAGAGTATCGAGCACGGGCGTAGCTCGTGCGAAGATGCTCATTTCATTTAAAAAATAGTTTATGGTTGACGCTTGGTGACAATGTAGCCAACCATTTGTCAATGTCATTTATCCTTTTTCAATATTGATATGTTCGTTTCAATTAAATTTTTATATCATTTTACTTCAAACAATAGTGAGATGATAGGTGAACAAACAAACTATAATTATTATTGCGGGTCATTCAGTTTTGAGAATCGGATCGTCTTAGTTTGGAGTTGGACCGGGCGTGTAAACAGTCAATGAAAATTCAGCAGTAAATGACATGAGGTTTTTTAAACCGTGAAAAATCCGGAATGAGTGAAAAACCATGTGACCGGATCTATGTCAGGCAAAAATCCACTATTTCACAATGTTTACAAGTTTTAAGAGTTTCCTCGGCTGGTGACAAGTCACCTCTCAGTTACACATCAGAAAATAATCTAAGCCCTCAGGGCCTTGGTGAGAGCGCTCATGTGGGGTGGGGGGGGATGTTAAGTCCTTGAAGCCCCAATGAAAGTGCTCCCGTAGAGTCGGGGCCTTGAGCGGAGCACTCTCGCGGAAAAAATGCCAAGTTCCTAAAACCATGTGATGTCTTTACACCAGCATTCGCGAAAGCGAATTCCAGTGTCTTCTCCCGGGCTTACAAAAGCATTCAAGTAAGTGTCAGTTATTGTGCATGCTAGAGAGGGAGCGGAGCATATTCCAAGTAGAAAAATGGTCCAAGTCTCGCGTTCTTGCCGGAAAATCTCAGAGCTCTCTCTAGTCTCTGAAGTTACTTTCCTTAAAATGAGGCTCTATTTGTTTGGGCGTTTCGCTGCTCCGTTTTCGGCAAACCCCGTCGGAAGGAGGACAAACAAATGAATCTCTGGTGGCGTTTGCTCTGTTTCCACCCGCCCATCTTGAGAAATGCCCCAAAAACTCTGTTTATAGTAGCCATCACCCCCCTCCGATTCGAACATTCTGTTTCCACCCGCCGGATTGACCCACCACCGCCGAACCAAATGGAGCCTGAGAGTCTGGAGGGGGGGGAGCTTTTATAGTTTTTTATAGGGATATGCTGGTAATTGTTCCTGGACGGATTTTGAGGTGGCGGATGGTGTTGCTCCGTTCTGGTGATCACCTAGATTGCCTATTTTCATGAAAGACGGAAGTGCCCCCGGGGAGATCCGGGCTGCCCGGGCAAGGTGCCTGGTGATGATGGCGACCGACGATGGTCGTGGGTGGCAAAAGGCGGCGGGGGAGGCCAGCGGTGGCGCGGGCACATAGGGCCGCGCGCGTTTGAGCGCGCGCAGGCGAGGGCGGTGGACGGGTGTGCTGCCCATGCACACGTTCCTCTTGCACGGGCACGTGCTGGCCGTGCATGCGTTCCTCTTACACGGGTGTGTGCTTGTCGCTTGCGCATGCTACATGTGCACTCCCCAATTGAACGTAACTCCCCAATAACAGAGTGAGCCTAATTCCCAAATTGGGGAGTTAGGCCCATTCTGCACTCCCCAATTGGGAGTGTTGAACCCTCCCCAATTGGGGAGTGCTCCCGGCCACGTGGGCGGCACTATGCGGTCGAGGTCGTACGATTGCCTCGGCCTCGCGGTCTTCTCGAGGACTCCTCCTCACGGCCTCCTCCTTGCGACCGTTGGAGGCACATGTTTCTAAGCAGGAACTTCCTCCAGCTCCGTGAAAGCGCGGAGTCGCTTTCGCGCTTGCATTATCGCATTCCGCCTATTTTCACCATCACTCCCACTGCATATTCATGACTAATACATGCACGCTCACTATACGATCACAACACCTCTGCGCTAACGACACACTCACAACACCTCCATGCTCGCTCGCAACGTCTCATGCTTACGACGTGCTCCTGACACCATCGCAATCCCGGCGAGTAACGCCCCAATTTGCGCTAGACACCTTGTGCGTGTTTTTGTGTCAAGCAAGTTGACTCGGGCTCGGTGAGCCTTAGAACGTTGGGGGTGCCCTGATGGCCAGGCTTCGTATTAACACGATACCTGAGCCGGTAAAGAGATAACTCGACGTCGCACGCCTGCGGCGTCGAGTTCAGACGTCAAGTGGCATCGACGCTTGCGTCGAGTGCACTCGACGTCAGCGTCGAGTGAACTCGACGCCTAGACTCGACACCCAGTTTAACTGGGTTGTTTTGCTATTTGCTGTCTGGAATGCAGAGTAGGCTGGCCCGGAACATGAAATATTTTCGGGACTCACATGAACGACGCATTAATGGCCTCTTGTCATTTCCAAATCTTATTTCATGTTATAACTAAGTTTGGTTCATAGGAGGGTGACAGTTGGCTTGGGTAGTCATTCCAAAGCAAGAGAAACATGTGAGCCATTAATTCCTAGTCAAATCATTCACCTTTTTCTCTCACCTCAAGCGTTTGACCTAAATAATTTTTGGCTAATAGAAGCGTTCCCGGAGGAAGGAACACCACCCATCAGCCAAGTCCTTGGATGCACCTTTGAAAAGCGTGTTTTTCCCTTTTTATATAAAAATGGTTGGATTTGAGAATTGGTGGCTTGAATTTCACCCGCTCTCAATGAAAGGAATGCTGTCCGTTCCTAAAAATTGTTCCTTTGACCTTGAGCCTTATTCCGTCATTCGAGAGTTGAGTTTTCTCCTCTCCTTCTCAACTATTGAGCCAACCATTTTCCATTGGAAGAACCAAGCTCGGAGCAAGATCGTCGAAGGCCACCGCCGCCATGACATCAAGGAGACAAACCCATTCCATGACTTTAAATCAGGTGTGTTTCCTACTCTCTCCTTTGGTGCTAGATCATTAGATCAAAAATTGGGAGAGACGTCGGGCTCAAGAGAGCTTGACTTTTCTGAGTTTAATGGAGTTTTCTAAGAAGAGATCGGGCTATAACTTCTTTTCTAGGACGTCGATCGCCACAAAAATATCTTCAATCATTTCCACTCTTCAGTGCGAAGATGACAGACTTGATTCCGTGAAGAATGATGATGTATTGAGGGAGAAAAGGAGGAGAGAACTTGAACGTATTTTGTGCATTGGTTGGAGGAAGAAGATGAACAGATGTTGTTCATTTGTCTTTAAGATTTGTGTGGAAATTTTATAATATAACTAGACAAAAATCTGTTTGGTACGCATGACGGATTTCAAGCCTATTTTTAGACATGATTAAGTCAGATTTAAGTCTCTGACTCAACATGAAAGTTGTATCTCTTGGAAAGACCTTTCCAACGAGTTGTTGTACATTTTCTGGGGTGGTCTGTAGCTCAAAGAAATCCAATTTCTGTAAGTTGTGTCGTTAAACATATAGAGTTTGATGTTTCTTGGATTCCTCTTAAAATAATCATCTGATACTTATGAAAATTGCTAGTCATGTACTTGATGATATTGTTATCATCCCTGTTGAGTTCAATAATTTTTGGATAATTATTTGCTGAGATATTGACATATAGTATTATAAATATTTTTGTCGTAAATGATTATTATGATGTCCGAATGAGCTGAAACTTTGAGAGAATAATTAAAATGACAGACTTAATCTATGATATGAATCTCAATGAATACGAACATTGTATGATCCTTTAAATAAATACTTATTAGTTGATTGTCTTACATACGGAAACTTGCGTTATTAAAATTATAATTATGCCATAACAATTTTATGAGATAAAAGATGACGAAAATGACATGTTAGATTGTGAGGCATATGTTAGGTGATGATCTCACCATGTTGTTAAGACACAGACTATCCTATAGGATCCTTAGAAATAGTATTCTCATGTTTTGCTCGCACTATTGCGAGGTGTTATGACAACACACCACTCGATGATGTCTTATTGGTTATTGTAGGATATGCGTTGTATCCTAGGATATATTGTGTAAAGACGCGGGTGAATGTTCTTGGGTACTCGTTGACACGTTCGATGTATTGTGTAAGGAAATGGTTGGATGTCCTTGGGTGCTTCTTGATACGTTTGGTACATAAAAATTACATGGTGTGTATGTTGATACACGGTGCATTGTGATCCTGATGAGGATTATTTGTGGCTAGTTTATGGGCTTATCGGTCGTCACATCGACGAAAGCTAGTAGATAGACTCATGCCGGTTGGGCCGGGCTCTTTGGTGCATACTTCCCAAAGACCGCTTTTGTGCCTTTTTGGGCCAGTTGGACTGGCTTTTGGTGTTTACTTCCCAAGAACCCTTCCGTGTTGTACGCAGGGGCTCCCCTGTTTGATTTTATTAGTGTTGAGGCGTACAGAGGCCTAAGTCTGGTAGTGTGTATGTCCGCCTAATAGTGGAGAAGCTCGCTCCACTGTCACCGCTTGGCCACGGCAGGTGATGCCTGAGAGGTTCGCTACCCTCAAAAAGTGGGAACAAAAGGTCTATATCGACATAACAATTCAGAGTGCGTGAGTATGCATGAGTGATTCATCATATTACATTCATTACATTACATTGCATCACATAAGATTCTCGTCATATAAATTTATATGAGCATTTTTATATGATAAACTACTTTTTGTTGTACCCGATCATTAACTTATAAATTTGTAAGAGTATTTTTATAAGTTAAGTTCAATTCTGTACTTAAGATATTTTACTGCTAGTCTTTTATGCTCTTACTCACATGTTGCTGATACTTTTTCTTACCCGTGCTTCCATTACTATTAACGTCGTTATTAACCACTAGCTCAGGGTTTACCACATGCTATATTTGTACTTACTGTTTATATTATGTCCCTCTCTTTCTTTCCGTCCACCCGGTACGTAGGAGTTACCAGTGTGAGAGAATGTGAAACCACTTAGTCTTTATGACTAACGGTTGCTACACTCACTTTTTTTAGGAGGACAGCCCGCAGGAGCAGCAGCAGTACCCTATGCAGGAGGGCATGCAACTAGGCCAAGGAGACGGGTCCTGATGCTACGTTGCCTTCATTACCCTCGGTTACAGATGTGAGATTTTGAGCGTTTGTTGTAGCAATTTTGGGCAATTTTGATACTCTAATATTTACATGAACTTTTGTAGCTTTCTGTCATATATTTTGTCTGGACTTGATTACTTATTGTGGATTATGACTTATGCAGTTTTTCTTTTATTGATGGATTGACAATGTGATATTGGTAATAGCCGGCTGAACAGACGTCTTGCGGTACAGATTAACCTGTATGTTGATACTACCATAAAGTGATTGGTCTGGGAATAAGGCTCCCCTCGATCGTGTCTTGTGTTCTGGGAGAGGGTTTTACACGACGCACTCACAACGTCCTCGTGCTCACGACGCGCTCCCGAAATCGCCGTGCTTACGACGCGCTCCCGAAATCGTCGCGCTTACGACGCGCTCACAACGTCCTTGCGCTCACGACGCACTCACAATGCCTCTGCGCTCACGACTTGCTCACAATGCCTCGGTGCTCACGGTGTGCTCACGGTGCGCTCAGAATGCCTTCGCGCTCGCACCGTGCTCACAACGCTTCTGTGCTCACGTTGCTCTCACGACGCGCTCGCAACGCCTCCGCGCCCATAATGTCATCGCGCTCACTGCGCACTCTGAAGGCTTTTGTGCTCAACGTGCGCTCTGAACGCTCCCCCGCTCGCTGTGCATGCAATAGTTAACCTTTTAAACTTCTTAGACTGTATCTAGAGTTCATTGTCATCAGCGCCGCCAACTGAATTGCCCAAACTGCCATGGGGGGATGGTAATATCAGAAATAGCGATCTGCCTGCTCTAGATCGACGAATGTGATTCACCCATCAGGTGGTTACGATGGTTACAACAACAAAGTTACCGAGCTATCCCAGGTCAAAGCAATAAAAGGAGCTCAGAGCCCTCATTTCAAGCCATCTTACCTACATCGCCCGAGAGAGATCCATCAAAGAAATCCTTAAGAGTTCTCCTTCGGTGCTCGAAGATCTCCTTCAGGACTCGAAGATCTCCTTCGAGACTTGAAGATCTTTATAACCTTCGAAGATCTCATTCTGAGACGACGTGAATGCCTCACTTTCTTCAAGAGTCGACTTGAGCAATTCGCGTCTTTCTGCTTCAAATACTTAGCTTTTCGAGAGGTGGCATGTCACCCTCAAAGACTCCTCTTCTTATTCTACTACCAATATTGTAACGAGAGGCAGTATGTTGCCATCGAGTTCTCTTCTTACATCTATAACACACTGAGACAGTGGAATTTGGCTGGCATTGATCTAGTCATGTGATTTTTTCCTCTTTCTGGAGTTTTTTTATGCTAAAACTTTCTTGCCAAGCCGTGAAACTTTATTTTGATTGAGTGTGCTCGATCGCTCCCGAGGTGAGAACGATCAATTTGATCTGTTTATCAGAAGGTCGGGAGACTCACTACACCTTTTATTATTGTTGTGCATATATATGATGATAATAATCTCTTATTTAGAAATTCTGTCATTTTTGCAAGTGCAACATCATTTTAACCACTCTCGTTAGTGGAGGTGGACTCTAAACAACCTTGGTATTTTCTAGCATAGGATCCGTATTTTTCAGAATCAAAGGCACACCAATAGCGATATAATGAATCACAATTGTTGCGGGTCGCTCGGCTTTCCCCCGGTCCAGAGAACCGGACCTCCTTAGCTTGATAGTGAGCCGAGCGTGCAAACAGTCAAAAGAGATCAAACATCAATGACAAGCATGTCGTTTAGCGTGGAAAATCCGGAAATGGTTAAAAATCACGTGATTAGATCTGTGTCGGGCTGAAATCCACTAGTTCATTTATTGTTATAAGACTTGAGATCTTGTGAGGGTGATAGACCTGCTTTCTATTTACAAGCCTCAAAGGGGAAGAGGGGAAGAGAAATGCTAAGTCCATAAAGCTGGAGCGTCCACAAGAGCGTTCTTCAATGTCTTCTCCTGTGCTTGATGAAGTGTTCCCGCGAGCGTTAAGAGTGAGCAGAGGGAATTTAGAGCGAATGAACGATTTAAGTCTCACGTTCTCACCGAAAAACGTCAGAACGCACTCTAGTCTCTCTGGTTGCTTGTCCTCAAATGAAGGCTTGAGGATCTTTTATAGCTTTCTTGAAAAGACGTATTGGTAATTGCACCAGGCTAGATTTTAAGTTGACGAATGACGTTGCTCTGTCCTGGTCACCAGGATGACCATTCTTTGAAAATGACGAACATGCCCCCCGGCTAGCCGCGCACAAGCGTTGGCCGCGCGTGCACGCACTGGTCGCCCGTGCGGGGGCCGTGCGTGCTTGGTTTCGTCCCCCCTTTCAGGGTGATTTTGGACCCTTCGAGCGGGCTCGGCTCATGTGCGCTGCTCACACGATCGAGTCGGCTTTCTTGAGCATTTCAATCGAAGTCCTACTAATTTAACTTATGAATCTTTAAGGGGAAACCTATCAACAATAACACTTTTCTTCTCTGAGTCACTCGCTACTCTCTGCCACAATGTTCTCTCCCACATTTTCTCCCATCTTTACCACATTCATTATTTTATACCCAACTGCAGCAAGAGCTCCAGTCAGTGGCGGACGCAGAATTTTTTGTGTGTGTGGGCGGAGTACACATTTACTCGAAAAAAATAAATTCATAAATATAAAAGTAAATTAAAGGTAACCCTCTTTATCTTTTACACAATAATACTCAATAAATTTTTAATAATAAAATTTATCTTTTACTTTTTTAAAAAATAATTTGAAATGAAATTAATATTAAAATTATTTTTCACTTAATCATTTGTATAGATTATTACAAAAAAATTTGTATTTATAAAATAAAATTCAAAATATAGTCATTATTGGGGATTGAACCCATGACCAAGATGTTAAAAATATATGCATTCAACCAACTAAGCTAACAACAATATTTTTCTACATTTATTCAGGATATATTATATATGATAAGAAACAAATTTACCATGACAAAAATCCCATTTTTATTTATCAAAATATACTGTTTTTAAAACTCAGTGTGGATGGCCGCCCACGCTCGCCCATATATGGGTCCGCCCCTGGCTCCAGTGGCTCTATCAGTATCACATATAAATGACAAGTCGTCCCAATGACTATCACTTTGTTGTTGTAGTCTTTAACGGAAGGATTTGTCTCTATGACTAGAAAAAAGTTCACTCCATATAATAAAAGAGCAATGTTACATGCAAGTCAGTTTTGGCTAGATGAAGGTCGCTTATAAATGCAGGCCAATATTATACACTTGCAGGTCAAGTGTTTTATACGCAGGTCAAGCTCAAATATATTACATAACGGTACTCAGAGTGCAACTCCATAGGAACTAGTCAAGCCATGAAGAAGTCCAGCAAGGACATTTAGTGCGGCTTCATAGAAACTAATCAAAAAAGGATTGGACTAATAGGCAAAATACTATCCACCAAAACATTACGCCAACTATTACAAAATTAGAATACGGCAAGAAATCTTTTTAATTTGCTGTGGCCAATGAGGAAATAAAGAAAAAAATTGAAGGGGTCGTAGCCTATTGCTGGAAACAAAGCAGTTGCGGAAAGAGCCGAAAAAAAAAACAAAGCAGACACCTTGGGAGAAACCTGTTGCCGGAATGGACCGTCGCCGATCGTCGTGGAGAAGGAGGATTAGCAGTTGCGGCAGATCGTCGCCGTGGATCGTCGTGGACTCTCCTGGCGTCGCGACAAATCGTCGGAGCAGAGCTTGCGGGGTCGCGGCCGATCGTCGTCGTGGAGCCAAGGAAGGGGTCGTCGCCGATCGTCATCGTGGAGGCTGCTGGAGTCGCGGCCGATCGTCGACGTGGAGGTCGGGATCGATCCTCGCGGTGATCTCTGTAGGCGTCGAGGCTGATTCGCGGCGAAACCCTAACACGACCTGCAGATTTTTTTTTTTAGGGCCTGCGGTTTGAGAAAAGGAGAAATCCGGATTAAGTCTTGTGAGTTGGCCTGCGTATAGCTATAACTGGCTTGCATTTAACAACGCTCTAATAAAATTGCATATATTAGTAAAATATGTGATACAAAAGTATACAAATAAAATGTTACTCAAACATAATTTCTCCAACTTTCTAGCTGTGAAACAAAAAAAACATCAAAGAAAACTTTTTAAGCTGATCCTAAAGAGAATAATACGGAGATTGATGTCTATGTAAATCACAAACTTAAATACACTTCGACGTCGCAATAACACCGCAAAAATTCGGTGCAGTGCGAATTTACTTGGGCCAAAACACCCATGCGTGATTGCGATTTGAGCCAAAAACGCATCAAAGCGTACCGTGCATACCACTAATTAAAATTGAGCACTGATATTGCAGGCTCATAATAACTATTTACAGGCCCACAATCTTAAAATATAAAGAAATTTTAATCTAAAATAAACATCTAATTGCAACCTCCCTCAACCCGAACACAATGCCCCTTCACTCTCGTCCCAAAATAGTGAGTCCACACCACGACTCCCAAATCGATGTTGAAGCCGGGAAAATGACCTATTCCAAAAATCGGATCAAGACAGTCTAAGGTTACCGGCTCAACGGCTAGCGAGCTAAAACACGGACGTAACCGAACAAACAGGACCCCAGACGCTGCGGCAGGAAGGTCCCACCACATACCTGAAGCTTAGAAGAAACAATCACTCCACAACCAAGGATGGTCGAGCAGGGTACGAGGGAGAATAGCTGATAACTAAGTCGCGATGACTAAATGAGTGTTGATGCGCGAAGTGCGACACCGCCTAGTGATACGCGGAAAATGATCTATGCGTATTGCCGCAAGTGCACGTGTCGTAACAAGTAATAAAGTGTGAGTGAGATCGTTCCCTCGGAGAAGTGGTTAACCTAAAGCTTGCAATTACTAGCTACACCGTTCTTCAAATCCAAACAAGTCGAAAGAGATGATTCTTTGCAACTAATCAAAATTGTTTACTCAGACTTAAATGAAGTAGACTAATAGAAAGCTTGAAAAATATATTTATCAAATTGAGAAGAAATAGTCTTGTATTCAGATTTCCTATGTGCGTCTAAATGGTGCGTTGAAACGATATTAGTCAAGAGTGTTGAATGAGATATCATGCGGCGATTTTTATAGAAGAAATCCTCCTCTCTCGAATCTCGGAAATCCCAACATCCTAAATTCTCTTAGTTATCTCTAACTTAAGAAAAATTTTAGAATATTGCTTAACATAAAAATAGGATCGCTAGCAAAAGGAGGGAGTCTCCTCCTCTCCTCTAAACTAAAGTGAACGAATGAGCGATTGCACTTCTCCTCTCTCGAATCTCGAAATACAACGCGAAAGTAGAGATCTTTGGTTAAATGTTTTACACCACTCGTCTCTCGATTCTTGTGATGCAATAAAATAGCCGTCAAACCAATATTACGTCGCTCTTCTCTCGATTCTCGCAACGAAATATTAGATGAAGACAAAGACCAAAAATCTCATAAATAAATTCAAAAGTTCACAATATGAAAAATCATCCAACAAATCTCAACATACAAGAGAATTCCACCATAAAACACACATAGTACTCTCTTTACACAAGACTTGGAGAGATTAGTTCATAGCGAGAAGAAAAACACACAAAACTATGAAGATCTTACAGTTCATGCCTTCAAAATTTCAGATTTACCCTTCTTCACGGCCGGAATCCGCTTCTCCACCGCCAAGAACCCTAAAGTTGGCCTCCTCCTCTTCAAAAATGACAAAAGATTATCAAAATATTCTCCAATCCCCTTTATATGGTAATGGAGCCTAAAAGGATTTTTCAGAAATTATGAAAGGAAGCCTCCTTTCATATTAAAAACTTCCAAATTTGAATTATTTTCGGAATTTGAAAATTCAAATTCGCAGATTTGTTGCAACAAATTTTTATTTGTTGCAACAAATTCTGTTTTCTGCTTCCTGCACTCAAAAACTGCTCTCAATGAACTGCAGACTGATTTTAATAGGTTCCTGGATGTTGCTTCTGCTTCCTTTTGGCCATGCAAGTGATTTCATCATCGCTCCCTATCATAAAATAAGTTAAAATATTAATAATACGTAATTTCCCGCACAAAAGATAATCTACTCATTTCCACATGCTTTTGATTTAAATTTTGGAAATAAATTGATCAAAATGAGATAAATTAACGCACAAGATAACTTCATTTTGTGAAGTTATCACACCCTCACACCTGAACCTTTGCTAGTCTCTAGCAAAGATAAAGCATTACACACCATTGAGTGAGTGAACAACTGCTACCAATATGTTCCAAATGACCTTACTCTTGAAAATTTGTTATAGATTAGTGAAAGTGTCAATCACCTAAAATTTCAAACTTGCAAAGATTCATTAGTTCGATAACGAATAAAGCTCCATAACAATTTCCTAGTGTTGTGTGTGATATTCCTTAAAATTATCTACTTCCAAACAACTTCACTCATTAAATTTCTACATAGAAGGGGGATGATGACAATAAACCAAGACATTGAGTTGGCTTAAACAAGAGTTTAACAGTATAAGATAAAGTGTAAGGGTAGGCAATGTGATGAGAATTGACTTGGTTATGAATTTGATCTTTGATAACAGCAAGACACATTCCTAGTTAAAATTCTTAACTCTGCTCCTTACCCTGGGGTCTAACTCTCAAGTGCAAATATAATTTTTATGTTCATAGTTGGGATCATTCCGAGTGGGTGTACACACACTTAGGCCGCATATCACTATGACCTCTACATAATTTTTTTTTCATTCATTCTTTTTTTGTGCGCGTAGTTGGGATCATTCCAGATATGTGTATACGTACCTAGGCCGCATATCACTAAGGCATCATAACCAATAAATTTTTTTTACATAAGGTCATAATTGGGATCATTCTAAGTGGGTGTACACATACTCGGGCCACATATCACTATGACATTTTTTTTTTCTTAATGATTTTTTTTTATATCAGTTAAACACCCAGAGTAGGAACATTTATTAAGAAATGACTAGTAACGGTGTAAGAGATTATTTTTATGAGTAAGTTGAATCCCAAAGGCTAGACTCAAACACAAAGATATATCAGTGATATTTTCAAATAACTACTTAGACTTCATGTTTAAGCCTATATCATCGACTCAGTTCTTGTTCATCTCTCCCCCTCTATATTCAGAAATAATGAACTTCTTTTGTCGGACACAAATATTCATAAGGAATGGTGTGCAAAGGGGAAATTCAAAACGGGAGCTCTAATATATCTTACTAATGTCAAAAGCAAAGTCAAAATTTTTAGGTTTTGATAAATCTGCTAACCATAACAAGTTGCAAAAATTGAACTAAGAGCAAAGGAATTGCAATGAAGAGTTACTAGGTTATTCACTACTGATTCGGTGAAGTTAACTGAAGGTAACTTCACACCCTCACACCTAAATTGTTGCTAGTCTCTAGCAAAGATTGTCGTTAACATTTAAGTGATCGAGTTGGGTGAAACAGGTGGTGTGACAAATGTTATAAAATATTTAAAATGATTCCCATTGAAACATAATATTTCCCTGAAGTATGCCGACCAAAGTGCCAATCTCTCGCATCCTTTTCGTCTGATTATATAATGTTATGATTTAAAAGCTGATCGCGACTGTTTGTCTAACAAATACCTGCAAAGGACGACACACAAAGCCACAACGAAGACTAGCTTCCAGAATTAGATCTCACTAGTTCCACCAAAAATTCTCAAATCCAAGCAAAGTGAATAAATGCTAATTAATTTTATTTATAAGTGTACATCAAAAGTGTATCCAAGTAGCACGCAAACCACCATCAAAATGTAGAGAAATAATGAACTGACCAGATCGAGTCCTAATTGAGCCATGTTCGTACAAGTAAAGACTATTAAATATAACAGCATGAGGTTAACTCAGTTAGATTAAAGCATTTAATAAAAGGAACACTGAGCAAAGTGTGAAACATGACCCACATACAACACTGTTCAAATTCTAACAACTTACCAAATCCAGAGAGCTGCAACATAAGAGTTGAAATTAAGTTTGTTCAAGAGGAAATGATGATGCAGGTCAATAATTACATGTCCACAATTAATCCACACTGGAAACGCAGAGATATTCGGCATGAATATAAACCAAAACGACGAAAGGAACTAGTCACCAAGCTTGAGATTAGAAGTAACATTTTTCAATGTAATACGACCATTCACATAAGAAAATTCCTAGTGCATGTGAATACAGAAAATGGGGAAATGAACTTCCAAATCACTTATGGATGACAGGGAACCTTGTTTGAGCAATAGTTCTATATCCCGAAGTCCGACAAACCAGAAAAGATTAGAGGCAACTATCATTATGCAGAAAAAAGGATTATCCATTCCCACAGTACTACAGTTCAGAAAATGCAACAGGTGAATGATAAAAACTATAATCCAAGTCATAGGTTATATTAAAGTAAACCAACAGTATCAAGGTATTTGCATGTCAGGCCATATATTAGTGAAATATTAGCAGAATATTAGCTAGTCAAACAAAAGTTAAACCAAAGGATGCATATCTGTCCAAAATCATCATAAAGTACTAGCAAAACTACTAAGCCAACATGGCGACACAAAATACGAAGTCAAACAACCCAAATGGCTTCTCACTCGTCATCCTCTTCGTCCTCGTTGTCATCCATGCTGTCATCACTTCCCATCTCCTCATCACTTTCCTCGCCTTCTTCGGACGTCTCCATGTCTTCGGCCACATCTTCAACCGAGGGATCCGCTCGTTTGCCGCGAGCATTAAGCATGTACCCATCCGCATCGAATGGTGAAAGAAATGGGAGTGATTGGTCTCCGATCAGGAGTTGCGCATGTCGCAATAATTTTTGTTGATTGCTGTTCAGGGTTTTTAATTGCGCGGAGACCACATTATGATGACAACGCTGGTACTCCGTGATATGCCTCAAATAGCCCAGGATTTTTGTTATGCCCTGCTGAAAATCCGCTGAGTGTGGAGGCTGTGCTGGTTGTGTTGTAGAGGTGGACGGCGACAGTTTAGATGCGTCCTTGCGAACGTTGCAATCCAGAGAGGTTTTTATATTTGTGGAGATAACAGTGTGTGTAATATGATGTCTCACTGGCGTGACGCTAATATCTTGTTCGCTCACTCCGGCATTTCTACAAAGGGCTGTTATCAGGGTTGGGAACCACAGCTGGCGGCCGACCTTTGTCTTCCCCTTTTCACGAATTTGGTCAGCAATCATCCGTCCGATATTGATCTTTATTCCTCGTATAATGCAGTAAATGAGCAGTGCCCGATGAAATGCTACCTGATTCAAATGCTTGGTTGGCAGAATGCTGGCGTTAACGAACAATAACCACACCTTGGCTTCCCGTTTGAAACTAATGGAGCGGAGTACAGTCTTGGCTTTGTTAGCCCAGTCAATGTGTGACTTGATTGATAATGTTGCTGCAACCTCTTGCGGAGAAATTGTTTTTTTCAGAATCTCGTACCTATCTTCTTCCACATGCTGAAGATCAAAATATTTGTTGAGTGCTTCTGCAGAAAAGTCGATCTCCTTGCCCCTAACCAACACTCTATCATTGTTCTGGAATGGTGCGTTCGCATAAAACTCATGAACCCAGGGTAAAATGGCTTCGCACCTAGGGTGGCAGAACGTTTCCCAACCTTGAGTGCGGATTTGCTCAATGTAGGTTATGCTCCATCCCCGAACTTCGATTTGGAAACCTCGCTCCAATATTGCAGGAAGAGTTTTGAGAAGCTCATAGCATTCTAGGGCTCTATCATTGATAAGCCGAACTCCCTTAGTGACCACCATTTTCCCCTTGTCTTTCTTCTTTGAAGCCATACCCTAAGACAGCAAAATCTATGCTAAACGAAATCCTAAAACAAGGATGAAGAAGGAGGGAGACCAGCCACTAACCAGATTTTTGAGACCACAAATCGCCGCCGCACTCTTGGTGGTTTGCTTGGAATGCCGCCGGTTGCCAGGTGATCGCCACGCCTCTCCAGAAACACTGCGTGAGCGGGCGCACTGCGCTTCGCCGAAGTTGCCGTGCGAATGATACGCCGCTCCAGAACGGCGGATAGGGTTTAGAATGGACAACTCGGGCTTTTAGATTTGGGGAAAGAGGTGAACCGGCTTAACCCTATATATAAAGTCGCTGAACCGGGAAGAAGCCAAAGAAAGATGAACCGGCCAATCATCATTGAAACGCCAACTTTAGGAAGGCCGAGTCAGTAAAAATGTTGTTGTGACAATGTCGCAACAATATTCTTACTGACTAATACACTACTGGTGGCCCCCCTCTTCACGAATTTTACGATTTGTTGTTTGTTTTTTTTTTTTAATTTTGATTGAATTATTAATATGCATATATATATAAATAGCTTTTGAAATTCATAACTCTTCAAATAAAAACATAAGTAAAAAAAAAAGAAAATAAAATAAAATAAAATAAAAACATTATAAAAATAATCAGAAAATGCAACTAAAAATTGGGTTGCCTCCCAAGCAACGCCTGATTTCGAGTCCCGGCAGGACTTTGCCGACTACACGATCTTGTCATTTCAGCAGAATGAACGACACCAGTCGTTCATTGTCATCGCATCGGAATATTTTTAAGCGCTCTCCACTAATCTTAAATTCGGAATTGTCTTGTTCATTCACGATGGTGATCGCGCCATACAGATGGACTTCCTTGACTCGAAATGGTCCCGACCAACGACTCTTAAGTTTTCCGGGAAAAATCTTTAAACGGGAGTTGAACAATAATACCAATTGCCCGGGTTCGAATTGTTTTCCGCTCAAACGTTGGTCGTGCCATTTCTTGGTCCATTCCTTATAAATCCTTGCACTCTCATACGCATTCATCCTTAATTCTTCTAATTCATTGAGTTGTAGAAGTCTCTTCTCACCTGCAGTTTGGAAATCATAATTTAACTTTTTAATGGCCCAAAATGCTCGATGTTCTAATTCAAGGGGCAGATGACAAGCTTTCCCATATACTAGCCTATAAGGAGTTAAACTAATAGGAGTCTTATATGCAGTCCGATAAGCCCATAAAGCATCGTTAAGCTTTTGAGACCAATCCTTACAATTAAAGCTAACCGTCTTTTCCAGAATTGTTTTTATTTCCCGGTTAGACACTTCCGCTAGACCATTTGTTTTAGGATGATACGCTAACGCTACTTTGTGAGTGACGCCATATTTCCTCAATAACGTAGCGAATTAGTTGTTACAGAAGTGACTACCTCCATCACTAATGATAGCTCTAGGTGTGCCAAAACGATTGAATATATAATTCTTTAGGAAGTGTAAAACCACTTTGGCATCATTCTTAGCGGTGGCTATGGCTTCGACCCACTTAGAAACGTAGTCTACGGCAAGAAGGATAAACATATTACCGTTCGAGTTCACGAAAGGTCCCATAAAGTCTAATCCCCAAACATCAAAAAGTTCAACTTCTAAGATAGTGTTCATTGGCATGGAGTCGTTCTTCTTAATGTTTTCACTTCTTTGGCACCGGTCACATTGACTTACAAATCCTTTAGCATCTCGGAATAGAGTCGGCCAATAGAACCCCGCTCCTAAGACCTTCATTGCCGTTCTATCCCCCTTAAAGTGACCTCCATAAGGGAAGTTGTGACATTTGTCCAATACGGCTTTCATTTCCTCCTCCGGAATGCAACGTCTAACGACCCCATCTGCTCCAATTCTAAACAAAAATGGTTCATCCCATAAATATGAGCGTACTTGATGTAAAAACCTCTTCTTTTGTTGATATGTCAGATCGGGTGGGAGGACTCTACTAACAATATAATTCACGTAGTCTGCATACCAAGGTATGCGTTGCTCGGACACTGCCAACACCCACTCATCGGGAAATCTTTCATTAATTTCTGATCGCAGCAACGGATTAGAACATTCAATCCTTGAAAGATGATCCGCCACGAGATTATCTACTCCCTTCCGATCTTTTATTTCTAGATCAAACTCCTGCAGCAGCAATACCCATCGAATCAATCGAGGCTTAGCATCCTTCTTTTCCATAAGATAGCGGATAGCTGCGTGGTCGGTGAATGCTATCACTTTGGTGCAAAGAAGATAAGACCTAAACTTCTCAAATGCGAACACTATAGCTAGTAGCTCTTTTTCGGTCGTGGTATAATTTATTTGCGCCTCTATTAAGGTCTTACTAGCGTAGGCTATAGTATGAAAGATCTTTTCCCTCATTTGCCCCAAAACAGCCCCAACGGCGTAGTCACTTGCATCACACATCAATACAAAGGGTTTTTCCCAATCGGGTGCCACAATAATCGGTGCCGTAATCAGTCGGGTCTTTAATTGATTGAACGCATTCAAACACTCATCATTAAAATCAAATTTCACATCATGTCCTAATAACTCACTTAAAGGCTTGGCGATCTTGGCAAAGTCTTTAACGAACCTTCGGTAGAATCCTGCATGGCCCAAAAAGCTTCTTAACGCTTTTACATTTTTGGGAGGAGGTAATTTTTCAATCACCTCGACCTTTGCCCTATCCACTTCCAATCCGTCTCTAGATACACGGTGTCCAAGAACAATGCCTTCCTGCACCATAAATTGACATTTTTCCCAGTTCAACGCTAGGTTGGTCTCCACACACCGGGCAAGCACTCTCTCCAAACACATCAAGCAAGCATTGAATGTTCTTCCAAAGATGGAAAAATCATCCATAAAGACCTCTATGCCATAGTCCATAGGATCCATGCCTTGTTCAATAAGATCCATCATTATTGCAATTGTGCAACGTTGGAACGTGGCCGGCGCATTGCATAGCCCAAACGGCATCCTCCTAAATGCGAATATACCAAAGGGACACGTGAACGCTGTCTTTTCCTGATCGTCCGGATCAACCGTTATTTGATTGTAGCCGGAATATCCATCTAGAAAACAATAAAACTCATTTCCGGCTAGTCGGTCTAAAATCTGATCTATGAATGGTAACGGGTAGTGATCCTTCCTAGTCGCCTTGTTTAATCTACGATAGTCGATACAGATACGCCATCCTGTGATTGTTCTTGTGGGGACTAATTCATTCTTGTCATTTTTAACTACGGTCGTCCCTCCTTTCTTAGGTACACAGTGGATGGGTGACACCCATGAACTATCGGATATAGGGTAAATGATTCCTGCATCCAACCACTTAATGATCTCTTTTCTCACCACCTCCTTCATAGGAGGGCTAAGGCGGCGCTGAGGCTCGATGGATCCTTTGCAAGCTTCCTCTAAAAGGATCTTGTGCATACACAAGGAAGGACTAATGCCTCGGATATCGGCTATTGTCCACCCTATGGCTAACTTATATTTTTTTAAGATGACCAATAGTTTGTCATGCTGCTCTGGTAGGAGTCTAGAGTTCACTATTACCGGTAGTGTATCATTATCTCCTAGATATGCGTAGGACAAATGCTCAGGAAGCGGTTTTAACTCTAAGACGGGCGGGCAAACCGTAGAGGGTTTGTCCGCTAAAGACCGCTCAGTCATATCTAGGGGCTCCGACCTATGAAATGACCCCAATCGATTCTCACACACTTGAAAACACTCTTCACTTTCTTTTTCAGTAGATTCTACTCCTTCATTCCTAACCTCATCAGATTCCACTTCCTCAACTTCTACCTCATCCATCAAAATTCCAATCTCCTCGTCTATATTCGAATCATGCCACCCACTATTTTGCTCACAGTCGTAGAGTGAAATACTGTTAACCACCTCCATCACGTCTTCCTTCTCACTAGGGAATTTCATGGCCTTAAGAACGTTAAAAATAATTTGTTCATCGTTGACTCTCATGGTCAACTCACCTTTGTGGACATCTATTAAAGTTTTTCCGGTTGCTAAAAAGGGTCTCCCTACAATTAGTGGGATCTCCTTGTCTTCTTCCATATCCAAAACTACAAAGTCCGCCGGAAAGATAAACTTATCCACCTTGACAAGCACATCTTCTACTATACCCTTAGGAAAAGTAAGCGATTTGTCGGCTAACTGTAACGTTAGTGATGTTTTAGAAATTTCTCCCAAGCCCAACTTCTTGTAAATAGAGAGCGGCATCAAATTTATGCTTGCCCCAAGATCACACAACGCCTTTCCTTCAAAATGATATCCAATAGAGCATGGAATTGTAAAACTTCCGGGATCTTTCAGTTTGGGTGGAAGTTTCTTTTGAAGGATTGCGCTACACTCATGAGTCAATGCCATAGTTTCATTCGTGCCAAATTTTCTCTTTTTATTTAAAATATCTTTCATAAATTTGACGTAACTGGGCATTTGCTCTAAGGCTTCAGCAAATGGGATATTAATTTGAAGTTTCTTAAAAATTTCTATGAATTTTTGGAATTGGTGATCTAGCTTGCTCTTCCTAAGTCTTTGAGGAAATGGTGGTGGTGGGTAGGTAATTATTTTCTTATCCATTCCCTCTACGTTCTTCTCTTTCTTATTCACTTCTACTTCTTCTAACTCTTCCTCCACACTCTTAGTAGGTTCAAAATTCAACTCTCTAGCGGGTTCATGAATTTTATCACTCTCTACTTCAATTTGTGCAGTACCAGTTTCCATTGGATTATTGTTATACCAACTCGCCAACTCCTTACCACTCCGCAATGTAATAGCCTTACAATATTGGTTATCACCCTTAGGATTAGGCGTTGTATCGGTTGGTAATGTCTCCAGCGCTCTAGTATTAAGTGCGGATGCAATTTGCCCCAATTGTGTTTCAATTAAGCGCATGGATCCTTCTAAACTAGAAAAACGTGCTTCGTTATTCTTCATGGACTCTAAGATGACTTCATCAGATAATTTCCGCGAAGGTCCCGCTTGATTAGGATTGTGATGTTGGTGAGGGTGGTTGGAATTGTGGTTGAATAAGTGCGAAGGAGTAGACCCAGAATTATTCTTCCATGACAGATTGGGATGGTTTCTCCACTCCGGATTATAATTATTCGAGTAGGTGTTATGACCCTGTTTGTACTGTCCTCCTATATAGTTAGCGTCTTCGTTATGTCCTATAAGTTGTTCAATGGTTAAAGTAGGACTAGCGGTGGACGGGGGAGTAACAATACTATTAACCTGTGGAAGATATTGACTTTGGTTTAACGTTAAGGCGTCTAACCTTTTATTTATTGAATTAAATTGCGAAGTCATTTCAGCCGCAAACGAGGTTAATTGGTCCACTTGGTATAACCCAGCAGTAGAAGAAGAAGGCCCTTGCCGATCAACAAGTTGATAATTATTAGAGGATAAATCCTCTAATATTGCATAGGCATCTTCTGGGTATTTATTCATGAGTGACCCTCCCGCAGCTCCATCAACTTGAATCATAGTGGATGTTTGGAGACCATTGTAGAAGGTCCAAACTTGTTGGTGGATGGCTAAGCCATGGTGGGGGCACTTACGTAGTAGCTCTTTGAAACGTTCCCAAGCATCGTATAAGGTCTCTCCATTTCCTTGCATAAACGTTGATATATCTCGCTTCAACTTAGCCGTTTTAGATGGGGGGAAGTATTTGGCTAAAAATGTTTCCATCAAAAATGCCCAAGTGGTGATAGAACCGTTGGGTAAAGAGTTTAGCCAATCCTTTGCCCTCCCCTCTAGCGAGAAAGGAAACAGACGCAATTTAATGGCTTCTTCTGAAACTCCATTAATCTTGAACGTATCACAGATTTCTATGAATGTTCTCAAATGAGAATTGGGGTCTTCATGATTAAGGCCACCAAATTTACTATTTTGAACGAGTTGCATGACAACCGAATCAATTTTAAAATTATTGGCCTCGATTGCAGGCCTAGCGATACTAAATTGCAACCCTCCCTGTAGAGGCATGTTGTAATCACGACATGTTCTCCTTTGCTCAACAGGGTGTCCATTATGTTCTACCTGACCTCCTAAATCCTGACCTTCCTGATGATTATCGTTTGGATTCATAGTTGAAGATTGGATTTGTTCTAAACGGAAAGTCTTACGATTTCTCCTACACGTCCTTTCAATCTCTAAGTTTAATGGCAATAACTCAATGGATCGAAATCTGGACATGCACTAACAGAACAACAATAGCAATTATATATTAAAAAAAACTACAAATAACTTAAAGTACAACAAAACTAAAGTTTGACCTCCAAATACTAGGGTTTACTAATATTACAAGAAAATAAACAATAGATTAATAGCACCTCCCCGGCAACGGCGCCAAAAACTTGATACGCGGAAAATGATCTATGCGTATTGCCGCAAGTGCACGTGCCGTAACAAGTAATAAAGTGTGAGTGAGATCGTTCCCTCGGAGAAGTGGTTAACCTAAAGCTTGCAATTACTAGCTACACCGTTCTTCAAATCCAAACAAGTCGAAAGAGATGATTCTTTGCAACTAATCAAAATTGTTTACTCAGACTTAAATGAAGTAGACTAATAGAAAGCTTGAAAAATATATTTATCAAATTGGGAAGAAATAGTCTTGTATTTAGATTTCCTATGTGCGTCTAAATGGTGCGTTGAAACGATATTAGTCAAGAGTGTTAAATGAGATATCATGCGGCGATTTTTATAGAAGAAATCCTCCTCTCTCGAATCTCGGAAATCCCAACATCCTAAATTCTCTTAGTTATCTCTAACTTAAGAAAAATTTTAGAATATTGCTTAACATAAAAATAGGATCGCTAGCAAAAGGAGGGAGTCTCCTCCTCTCCTCTAAACTAAAGTGAACGAATGAGCAATTGCACTTCTCCTCTCTCGAATCTCGAAATACAACGCGAAAGTAGAGATCTTTGGTTAAATGTTTTACACCACTCGTCTCTCGATTCTTGTGATGCAATAAAATAGCCGTCAAACCAATATTACGTCGCTCTTCTCTCGATTCTCGCAACGAAATATTAGATGAAGACAAAGATCAAAAATCTCATAAATAAATTCAAAAGTTCACAATATGAAAAATCATCCAACAAATCTCAACATACAAGAGAATTCCAGCATAAAACACACATAGTACTCTCCTTACACAAGACTTGAAGAGATTAGTTCATAGCGAGAAGAAAAACACACAAAACTATGAAGATCTTACAGTTCATGCCTTCAAAATTTCAGATTTACCCTTCTTCACGGCCGGAATCCGCTTCTCCACTGCCAAGAACCCTAAAGTTGGCCTCCTCCTCTTCAAAAATGACAAAAGATTATCAAAATATTCTCCAATCCCCTTTATATGGTAATGGAGCCTAAAAGGATTTTTCAGAAATTATGAAAGGAAGTCTCCTTTCATATTAAAAACTTCCAAATTTGAATTATTTTCGGAATTTGAAAATTCAAATTCGCAGATTTGTTGCAACAAATTTTTATTTGTTGCAACAAATTCTGTTTTCTGCTTCCTGCACTCAAAAACTGCTCCCAATGAACTGCAGACTGATTTTAATAGGTTCTTGGATGTTGCTTTTGCTTCCTTTTGGCCATGCAAGTGATTTCATCATCGCTCCCTATCATAAAATAAGTTAAAATATTAATAATACGTAATTTCCCGCACAAAAGATAATCTACTCATTTCCACATGCTTTTGATTTAAATTTTGGAAATAAATTGGTCAAAATGAGATAAATTAACGCACAAGATAACTTCATTTTGTGAAGTTATCACCTAGTTAACGGGTTGTTCGATCTCACAAGCTAGGTGAATAAGAGGGTTGCGGGGATAGAGGAGAGGTTTGAGAGACTGTCGGGCAGCTGGTTACTCTGAGTCGCGCATGAAGATAGAGAGAAAGACAGAAGAGAGGGCCGCGAGCAACGGCAACAGCAGACTTCGCCCGTCGCGGCCTGAATGCCTCCCTTGCGACGGGCTTTCATTTGATTATAATTGAAGTTACAGCTTGAGGTCACCTCTTTACATGAAAAAAAGAATAAAGGGTACAAAGGGGGGAAGCTAGCGGCTAAGGAGAGGAGAATGCCAGAGGCCGTGCGGACTGACCAGAGAGGTCGGCAGACCGCACGGTCAACTGATCAAGGAGCTCGTTAGACTAAGCCGGGCGGACTGCTTGATCAAGCTGGGAGAAGAAACTGGAGGTCGCGCGGACTGAGAACTGGAGTCCAAAGGAATTGATGCCTGGACCTTGTCGCCTCCTCTGTGTCTGCTGAATGAGAGGTATGGGGGTCTATTTATAGGCCTGAGGAGGTAACGGTCTTGATAACGTCACCCCCGGTGAGTCGGTGAGCTGTGCGAGTACAATGCTGAGTCCGCGGAGTCCGCGCAAGGCCGCGCGGTTAGGGACTTGGAGCTGGAGATGGCTGTTGCTGTTGGCGGACTGGGACGAGTCCGCCCTTGCTGTTGAGCGAACTCGCGTTGGGCTGTGCGAGCTGAGGAGGAGTTCGCCCGCTGCTGGGTAGAAGCGGACACCGAGAAATTGGAGGGCTAGCTGGCGGACTACAGAACGAGTCTGCCCAGCCCGCTGCGGAGAGGAGGAGCGATTTGACTGTCGAGCTGGGGTAACTCTAGCGGACTGCGCAACGAGTCCGCCTAACTCGCGGCGGACAGGTTGAGCAGGCCGCCCCCTGCTGGAGGCTTGTCGCCATTGCTTGGCGACAAGTACTGCCGACCTGGCAGACTGAAGAGTCCAGGTCGTGCCTATTGGCGAGAGCCGCTGTTGACTGGTGGCATCCTTTGTTTGGGGATGAGGGTTGGCGACCTGGCGGACTGAAATCGAGCCCTCCTACAGCTGGCGGACAGGAGGGCTGGTCGCCATCTGGATGTGCGGGCTGGAGAGCTGGTGGGAGGAGCGAGTCTGCCTCCCTTAGGCGGACTGAATACTGAGTCTGCTACCTTCTGCCGAATAAAAGGAGCAGGTCGCCGCCTCTGGCTGACCATTTAGCGTGCGGTCTGGACGGATAGGAATTCGAGTCCGCCACTCAGTTGAGTAGCTCGCACCTAAGAGGAAGAATAAACCACCACACGGTTAACCGATCTAACCGCGCGGCCTGCAGGAGCGGACTGAGGAAGCAGTCTGCAGCCCCTACAGAACGAGCTGCTACTGCGCGACATGGGCGGTCAGACTGGGGAGACCGCCCTAGCCGCGCGGACTGAGCGGACTGAGAAGTCAGTCCGCCCACCCTTAGAAGGAAAGGCTGACAGACCGCGACCTGCTGGGGCAGACCGCGACCTGCTGGGGCAGACCGCGACTTGCGAGCTGGCTACCTTGGGAGGGATCGCCGATTTCTGGGTTAACATAATCCCCACACTTTTTCAAGTTCCGAAGAGAACTTCGAAAAAGTAGGAGACCCGCAAAAATCGTGATCCTTCCCTCGAGAAAAGGAAGGGGTAAGGAGAGATGGAACCTGACGTCTCTCCTCAGAAAAAATTTGATAATGTCTGTCTTTTTCCTGCGAAGGAAATAATTAATATAGGCGGAAATAGGTAGATCTTATGCGTACCTGGGTTGATTTTGCAAAACAAAGAAGTCATGAATGTCTCCTTATGGGCTCTGCAAAATAATGAAGAAGGGAAATCAAAGAATAATGATAACTTGCGAGTACCTGAAGGAGGCTTGCAAGCACCTGTCAACTTCTGCAAGAGGAGTAAATCACAAGTATGATATAAAACTAAGTTGCAAGTACCTGGATAGAACTTGCAAATATCGGATAATCACTGCAAAGGGAAGAGTGAGCAGTAGATATGAAATGAAATTAAAATGCAAGTACCTGGATAGAACTTGGAAATATTTGCTAACTACAAGAGAAGAGTAAACAACAGATATGATAGGAAAGTAAGGTGCAAGTACCTGAAAGGAACTTACTAATATATGTTAATCTCTGCAAAAGAAGAGTAAGCCGCAGATATGATAGAAAAGTAAGGTGCAAGTACCTGAAGGGAACTTGCTAATATCTGTTAATCTCTGCAAAAGAAGAGTAAGCCGCAGATATGATAGAAAAGTAAGGTGCAAGTACCTGAAGGGAACTTTCTAATATCTGCTAATCTCTGCAAAAGAAGAGTAAGCCGTAGATATGATAGAAAAATAAGCTGCAAGTACCTGAAGGGAACTTGCTAATATCTGTTAATCTCTGCAAAAGAAGAGTGAGTAGCAGATATAGAAGAAAGAAAACTAAGTCGCAAGTACCTGGATGGAACCTGCGAATGCTGACTGTTGATATGATAAGATATAATTGGATAGTAGAAGAGATACCTGACAAACTCTGCTATTAACTGAATAAAGATCAAACCGCGATAATGATTATCTCGCGTGATCAAATATGATGTTTTATACATGAAATCCAGATCAACCAGATGAAAACATATTGATTAAACTTCAATAGCATAGCTTGTCATTAAATAGAAATAGATTCCTAGATTGAGTAGTAGATGCCAAGATTAAACATAATCAATCGTTCAACGGATAGAATATATAAGAAATCACAAGCAGCCGCACAAAGTGGACATGAGTATAAGAAGTTCTTGGGCTACCGCTAAGAAGTGAATTTGACTGCTTTATGAAATGCTATCACGAGGAATAAACCTGATACCAAACTGGAAATAGGGCTACCACATTAAGTGGGTTTAATTGCCACACGTTTCCTTAAACAATTGAAAAGCAGACTTGGTTGCCACTTTGGAAAATGGGCGACCACTTGAAAAGTGGGTTTTATTGCCGCTAAGAACTTTTAAGCAACCATACGAAGTGGGTTTATTGCTGCAAGAAGTTCTTTTTTCAAAATCAATAACTAGAAAGCGGGTTTGATTGCCTCTTTGGAAATATGGCTACCACATGAAGTGGGTTTAATTGTCGAATGTTTCCAAAATAGGTTCAATCAACTGAGACAATGAAACAATAAATGCTTTGGTAAAACAAATCTTAACACTAATAATTTGAGAGTAAGCACTCGACGCTGCAAAAGAGGGCTTTACAATGATACTTTCAAGCAATATACTCTTGCAACTTGCCTTCTTTCAGCAATATCTCAACGAGCTGATGAAGAGCTCGACATTTCTCTGTATCGTGACCCACACACATGTGGTATTGACAGAATAAATTCTTGTGACATCTCAGACTAGGTCGTAAGAGAGAAGGTCATGTGAAATCCGGCTCTTGCTGAATAATTTGAAGAACTTGTTTCGCAGAGATAGTTAATCTTGTATATTTTCTCTTTGATCCAGCTTGCGTGTATTGGCGAGAAGCGTGAGGCTCATTGTCATAAATTTTAATTGATGTACCAGAGGTATCAAGACTTGATTCTGAATGTTTTGATTGAGATGTAGATGAATTCCCACGATCATAACATATATGTCGAGATACCAGGAGGTTAGGATCTTGATCATATTGCAATAGATTGCAGTTATGATTAAGAAGTAAATAATGGTGAAGAGGTCCATCGTCCAGCTGACGAGGTGACGACTTCTCTGGCGCTTGAGCCATCTGATTCAGACGAGATATATAGCCAGAATTCGTGGCTTCAGCTCCAACGAACTAGTTTGCACAATCAAAAAGATCCCCATAGGTGTCAGGCATTTTTGCAGTGACTTTGAATTTAAGAGGACCTTGCCGAAGTCCGCTTATGAAAGCAACTTTATAGAAGTCTTGATCAACATTAACAATGTCAAGAGTTTCCTTCTGGAATCGATCGATGAAGTGAGCATAAGACTCGTCGTCTCCTTGTTTTATCTGAAAAAGAGCTCATACAACTTTCTTTCTCTTCCTAAAGGTTCCAAACCTTGGGAGGAATTCTCTTTGAAGATCGCTAAAGCAAGCTATTGACTGAGGCGGTAGGTGGTAGAACCAGTCCAACACTTGAGAACCAAAAGATATGATGAAGATCTTGCATTTGATTTCATCTGATAGAGCTTTTAATGAAACAATTGACTCAAAAGCTTGTACGTGAGAAACTGGATCGCTCGTCCCCGAGTAGACTGGCAGACGAGGCTCTTTGAAATCATATGGAACAACTTCTCCTCAGATATGAGGTGCGAAGGGAGAGGAAACTTGTTCTTCTCCTGCAAAAGATGTTAGTCCATTTGGTATATGGGGATAAGCATTCATGCTTACCTTATGAAGCTTGCGATGAGAGATGTAAACTCCTTAGATAGTATGAGATCGTAGTCGATACTTGAGATGAACACTTCTAAATGATTAGAGGTGTGCTCGAGATCTTTTTGATGGAAAATCCCTGTTCACCGGGGGGCAGATCTCCTTGAGCTGGTTCCGACAAGCTTTGAATTTCTGAAATCGGACACTCGAATCAGAAGTTATGGCTGTTTGAAGTTAAGGTATGCTCTGAGCTTAATCTCATGTCTTTATTGCAACTGCTGTTCATCAACTGCTTAGGATTTGAAGGTCACGTGTTAACTGTTGATGCGCGAAATGCGACACCGCCTAGTTAACGGGTTGTTCGATCTCACAAGTTAGGTGAATAAGAGGGTTGCGGGGATAAAGGAGAGGTTTGAGAGACTGCCGGGCAGCTGGTTACTCTGAGTTGCGCACGAAGATAGAGAGAAAAACAGAAGAGAGGGCTGCGAGCAGCGGCAACAGCAGACTTCGCCCGTCGCGGCCTGAATGTCTCTCTTGTGACGAGCTTTCCTTTGATTATAATTGAAGTTACAACTTGAGATCACCCCTTTACATGGAAAGAAGAATAGAGGGTACAAAGGGGGGAAGCTAGCGGCTAAGGAGAGGAGAATGCCAGAGGCCGCGCAGACTAACCAGAGTGGTCGGCAGACCGCGCGGTCAGCTGATCAAGGAGCTCGTTGGACTAAGTCGGGCGGACTGCTTGATCAAGCTGGGAGAAGAAACTGGAGGTCGCGCGGACTGAGAACTGGAGTCCGCAGGAATTGATGCCTGGACCTTGTCCCCTCCTCTGTGTCTGCTGAATGAGAGGTATGGGGGTCTATTTATAGGCCCGAGGAGGTAACGGTCTTGGTAACGTCACTCCCGGTGAGCCGGTGAGCTGTGCGAGTACAATGCTGAGTTCGTGGAGTCCGCGCCAGGCCGCGTGGTTAGGGACTTGTAGCTGGAGATGGCTACTGCTGTTGGCGGACTAGGACGAGTCCGCCCTTGCTGCTGAGCGAGCTCACGCTGGGCTGTGCGAGCTGAGGATGAGTTCGTCCGCTGCTGGGTAGAAGCGGACACCGGGAAATTGGAGGACTAGCTGGCGGACTGCAGAACGAGTCCGCCCAGCCCGCTGCGGAGAGGAGGAGCGATTTGGCTGCCAAGCTGGGGTAACTCTAGCGGACTGCGCAACGAGCCTGCCTAACTCGCGACGGACAGGTTGAGCAGGCCGCCTCCTGCTGGAGGCATGTCGCCATTGCTTGGCGACAAGGACTACTGACCTGGCGGACTGAAGAGTCCAGGTCGTGCCTAATGGCGAGAGCCGTTGTTGACTGGTGGCATCCTTTGTTTGGGGACGAGGGTTGGCGACCTGGCGGACTGAAATCAAGTCCGCCTACAACTGGAGGACAGGAGGGCTGGTCGTCGTCTGGATGTGCGGGCTGGAGAGCTTGTGGGAGGAGCGAGTCCGCCTCCCTTAGGCGGACTGAAGACTGAGTCCGCCACCTTCTGCCGAATAGAAGGAGCAGGTCGCCGCCTCTGGCTGAGCATTTAGCGTGCGGTCTGGACGGATAGGAATTCGAGTCCGCCACTCAGTTGAGTAGCTCGCACTTGAAAGGAAGAATGAACCACCACACAGTTAACCGATCTAACCGCGCGGCCTGCAGGAGCGGACTGAGGAAGCAGTCCGCAGCCCCTACAGAACGAGCAACTACTGCGCGACCTGGGCGGTCAGACCGGGGAGACCGCCCTAGCCGCGTGGACTGAGCGGACTGAGAAGTCAGTCCGCCCACCCTTAGAAGGAAAGGTTGACAGGCCGCGACCTCCTGGGGCAGGCCGCGACTTGCAAGTTGGCTACCTTGGGAGGGATCGCCGATTTCTGGGTTAACAATGAGGATAGTCGCTAGGTCGCGACTTGGTCTCTGAGAAAAAGGAATCCACAGGCTAAGCTACAGTCTAAGAAAAGAGTCTGAGATTTCGGCGAGATTCCAAAGTGTCTCTCCCCGTACCCCTGGGGTCCCATTTATAGGGAAATCTTTGGGGAGGGGGTGAGTCTTTTTTATAGCCCACCCTGTGGCAACTAGGAGACTTCCTGGAGGAACTCGCACGGCTCGACGAGTATCGTGTCTAGTCGCCTACCTGACGAGTATGCGAGGGGAGCGCACCATACTCGCCCAGGCCTTCTGCTGCCTGACGTGTTGACTCTGACCTCTATCTTTACTTGCTGACTTTGACTTCTGCTGACCTGACTCTGGAGGAATTCATTCTCGACGAATACAAGTTGTACAATCGTAATTTGGGTGAAGATGTCAAATCATTCATCGCCAAAAGTACCAGGAAGGAAACGTATTTTTTCCAGTTATGTTTGAGGGTACAAATGTTTCATCTCCAATTTTACATTGTGTTTTTTTGTCTATTTACTGCATAGTATCTACATTTGTTTGAATGATAAAATTGTGATTTTGTTCATCTCCAACATTATCTCCGAAATATAATGTTATGATTTGTCTGAACCATAAATTTTTGATTTTATTTGAATGAAATATGTATATATTTTGATCCTATCAATTAGTAGGAGGAAAAAATATAAAAAAAATAATTTTAAAATTTTAAATAAGTGCTGCAAATATCCTTGAGAACTACAAATATCTATTGCGTAATTGACGGATCGCACCCTAAAAATATAAGGTTATGAGTTATGACAGAATGCACCACAAATTTTAAATTTTGGCGAAATGCACCTTTCAATTAAGAGAAGTTTGACGATTTGCACCCTTATGTTAAAAAAAGAGGGTATTTTGGTTTACTATTTTTCATAGTGCCGAACTTGACGAATCGATGAGAAGCCTCCTGATGCCCCTTCCCCGTGCCGTTTCCCTGCGCCAACTTCCTGTGTCGCGTCCCGTGCCGACTCCCTCAGCCGCCTCCCAGTGCCGCCAACGTCTTCTTCCCTGATGAGTTCAAGATCTCCTGTGCCAACTCCCTGCGCCAATTTCCTGTGCCGCCGACTTCTTCCTTCCCGGACGACTTCCACTATCTCTGCGCTGCCTCCTTGTGTCGGGTCCCTGTGCTTGCCATCTCAAATAAACTCTAACCTCCAAAACCCCATTGTTTCAGTTTTACGGTTAAATAGTTTCTTAAACAGATTTTTTTATTTTGGAGGAACTGTGTATGTTGGTGATGCAACTGCTTGTTGGTGTTTTTCTGGAGTTTTTGACAGTCAAGTTTTCCGACTAAGACTCTGTTTGGGGGGACTTATTTTCATCGATCAAGTGGTTACGATAGCATGAACTAGACCATAATTAAGGTCTGGTTCATGCGGCCGTAACCGCTTGACCGATGAAAATAAGTCCTCCCAAAGAGAACCTAAAACAATCAACAAGCATAATGTTAGAATCATCAGCGAATCAATCGTTTTGTCTATAGAATCAGCATGCATAATGCTAGAGGTTTTGTGCTATTATTATTATTGTTCCTCCCGTCTATTAAAATTTTAATATTTAGTAATCTGAAAAAAATCAGACAAAAATGTCCGCGATTGTTAACCGCAATCCGATTTTGGTTATTCGCACCATATTATTAACCCAACCAAAAAATATAACTGCACACCAAAAATTTTCTTGCCGCATCCCGATATTTTTCTTGCCGCACCAGGAAATATTCCATAGTGGTGTGCGTGAGACGGCTAATAGAGTAGTGTTGAGTGATAATTTCTCTCAGGTATTATACTTTTAGAGTACTCGAAAATTTCCGTGTATGGCTAATATCGAGTCGAGTTCAGCCCCCCCTATATTGCAGGTGACTGCTCTCTTGTTCACCGTTTTATCAGCGATTTCACGCATCTCCTCTCCAACCAAGGTAAAACTTTCCTCTTCTCCCGTGTTTCATTGCATTTCTGGACTGGGTTGTTTCTCAATCTCTCATTTCCTTTGATCAGCTTCCTGTGCTGTAATAATTGGATAAAATGATTCGATTAATTCTATGATGTTGAAAAGTCTACTTGATTCTTCCACTCAGTTTTTCTTGAACGAAATGCCCTTTTGATATATTTTCTCCATTTTTAGGTTAGGGTACCTTAATGAATCACTGTTAACCGGAGAGGAAGGTGCCGCAAGGAAGATGCAACAGGAGGAAGCGTCGATGCTAGTAGGGAAATGGGAGCGGCTCGGCGAAGAGGCAGACACAGGTGCCGACGGAAGGAGCACACTGGAAGGAGCGTCGACTTGTTAACCGGAGAGAAAGATGACGCGAGGAAGATGCCGAAGACGAGAGCAGCTCGGGAAAGAGGGAGATGGGGTGCGAGTAAAGTTTTAGAAAAAAGTTTTTTAAAACAAAATTGGATGCAGATAGCCATAGACGCAAATGGTTAACAATTGCCAATTTTTAAGCCTAGACGCAAATGGCACAACTAATAGTAATCGAGGGTGCATTCTGCCAAAATAAAGAATTCGGAATTCATTCTGCCAAAATAAAGTAATCGAGGGTGCATTCTGCCAAAATAAAGAATTCGGAATTCATTCTGCCAAAATAAAGTAATCGAGGGTGCATTCTGCCAAAATAAAGTAATCGAGGGTGCATTCTGCCAAAATAAAGAATTCGGGATTCATTCTGCCAAAATAAAGAATTCGGGATTCATTCTGCCAAAATAAAGAATTCGGGATTCATTAACCCAAAATAAAGAATTCGGGATTCATTATGTCAAAATCCTAAATTTGAAAAATACATTCTCCTAATTTTCCAATTACTATTTGAGAATTACAAATACCTGCAAATATAAAATCTGTAAATATACGAGCGCTTTTAAAATTTGCACCATCGACCAGTCCGCTCCCCGATAAAAAGGCTGTGGTAACAAGTCTTTCTACTTTCAACCACTCCACTTCCCCGTCCCCGTCTACTTCCCTAGTTCCTTCGCCGGCATCCATGGCTCCAGCCGCCGCCAACCGTTGGCTAAGGCCCGAGGTCTATCTCTCCCTCCGTATTCCCTCTCGATGCTAATAGATCCGTGATCACTTCATCAATCTTTTCTTCCTCCCGATCTTACTGTATTCAGATCTTATTTTGTTTCGATATCGATTTTTTTCCGTTGATTCTTCAGATATGTTTGATTTACTCGTTGATTTGAACCTGATTGATTTACGAATCCAGGTTTATCCGCTCTTTGCTGCGGTTGGGGTTGCCATCGGGATCTGCGGCTTCCAGCTTGTAAGAAACATTTGCATCAATCCTGAAGTGAGGTATATATCACTAATAAGGCCTTTTACTTGCTAGATGAGATCTCTATTTCGTTGCATATTTCCTTGATTTTCTTTCAGCGAGGTTCTACATTTTAAATTAGTGATAACTGATGAGGGGTTTCATTCAAAGTGGATGAATATAGGGAAAAAATTTACCATCTGTAATGGGTGATGGCAGGAGAGACTGATGACTGATAGAGCTCAATTCCAAAATCGGTCTCTCTCATTTTTACAAACAAACAAACAGAATTTAGACAAGCGGAAACAATTCATCTATACTATATAAAAGAAGCCCCTCATTAGTCATTATACAAGTGTCCTGATTCACAGATTTTGTAAGTCCGAATAAAAAAGAAGCATAAAATCCAATGGTGGTGGCTGTAAGAGCTCCAGGGCCTCAAAGATGAGAACAATAATGTAGTTGTATTTGGCCCGAGCAACGAACGCAATTCCTTACAGGGACATTTTTGAAGAGGGGAGTAAGTCTGTTGGGAACATAAATGAAGGTCCTGGAGGCAATGGTTAGCGTACTCTTGATGGAGAGGCGTGTGTTTTGGATGATCAGGTCTTGGTGGTGGAATTGTGGGCAGGGGATGGATATGGGCGCCCGTGGAATCGGTGGTGGGAAAACTTCGTAGGGTGGTGGAATCGGTGGTGGGAGGGCATGTGTTTGCTTGAGTATCCTGATGCGTGACTGCTCCTTGAAAGTTGCGATGATGTAGCGGCTGTGGTCCCCCCATGTTGTGTAAAATTCCACTTCCATAAAGCGGGACTGTTGGATGGCCACATTGAGTGTATGTAGGTTTAGAGTCCTTAGCTAGGCACAGATGTGTGGTTGCAATCCTTGTATAAAGTGTTAGAGTTTGTAATCTAGGAGCCACTCCCAACATAATATAAGTCAGATTTTATGGGCTCGCACATTTAAAACGTACTGAAATAGGAAGAATGGTTGGTTTAGTTTAATATAAGTCAGATTTTAATTTAACCCCGATGCACAAAGCACCCCCGTGCAACAAGGGCACCACAAGGGTGAAATATAGGCAAACCTTATCCTGCATTTTTGCACGAGGCTTCTTCCGGGACTCGAACCAATGATCTCAAGGTCATATGACAACACTTTAACCGGTGAGCCAAGGCTCCCCTTCACCGAAAATATATATTAATAGATAACAATTAATTTTAAGTTAATTAATGTCGGAACTATTAATTCGGATTTGGAACCGAATGCCCGCATTTTGCTTGTCTATGACTCCTCATTTAGTGTTTTTGAAACACTCAATCTAGATATAAAAGCAATGCAGTTTCAAAAATGGTAGTTACGCTTACCGTATGCTTAGACAAAGAGAGGAGAAAAGAGAGTCAGTCTTTGAAGAGATGAATCTAGTACTCTGTATCAGAGACAAATGATCTTCTTCCTTCCGCGATACTGTAGGACAAAATTGTGTCGACGTTCCATACGTTCGCGTGGATATCAATAAAAATGTTGATAGATTTTTACCTTTGGTCTTTAATAAAATTTTCCAAAACAACCAGATTTTACTATTTCGTTGCAAATATAACTTAGATATCTTGATTAGTTTGTTTCACATGCATCTTGTGGAGGTTTCATGATTTTCCGCTGCGTATTTGATGTCTGTGAAACCCAACATGAAATACTCGAGGTAATGTGGATAAACCCAACACATGATGTGTCAACTCCACAAAACGGTTGATGTAAGCCTCTGTCGAGTCGACTTGCTAAATGATGCAAAGACGCTCAAAGTTGTTCCATGAGGAGGCACATGCAACGCAAAATGAGCTCCTTCTTGAGCATGACCTACGTCATGTGTGGCGTGGAATAACAAAGTAAACACATGTGATGAAGAACATACCCTTCCATGTAAATCATCACGAGCAAAACCTTATTGAATTTTAGAGTGCGATGTAACTCAAATGATTGTTTCGTGCTAGGGATCCACCTAAGTAGCTCGGAGCTATCGAACAATGATACGACTATCTTTTGGGATGCCATGTGAGGGGGAATTAGCGACGGGAGCTTTCGCATAGGGATCAGTCGAGCTGTTGAGGCCCCCTTTAGATCGACGACCACAAAACTCGTGGTTGGAGACAAAAGAGCTTTGGCGGTGGATGATAGAACTTGATGGAGTATCTAGAGGATGTCAGTGAAGGATAATTTTACTGCATCTATGCACAGAGAAAAATTGTCTAGAGAGCCCTCCACCTCATCGAGATGATTCGTCTTGTCATGTGTGACGACTGACGACGATGCAATCATCCTAGGGGAAGTGATGAGCAATCGTTCCCTCCTAGAAGCACCTCGGGTTTGCGAGAAGAGTCGAAGATAGGGCTACAAAACCTCAAAAACATTGAGAAAGATTTGATGTTGGAAGCAACTGTGCATGCATGAAGTTGTTGAGGATTGTGGCTGGAAGGTTGGAACCAGGGTAGAGGTGGCTGGCATCCAACGAACGCCCAATCGACTGCATACACAAAGGAGATTTGTAACAACGCATGTTGAATGGATACAGTGGGGCCACACAATCATCAATCACACGACGAACGCTTACTCGAGGGCAATGTGCAGAATGAAGGGTGTGATGGGTGCATGGCCGTTGAAGCATGCGACAATTCTGAGAGTCGGGAATCAGGCGCAGTCAAATGCTTCCGAAATGAAAATGTCATATCAGACGGGTGTGGGTTCTTCAATCATTTGGTGTTGTTGGCATGGTTGTGACCAACAGTGACTGGTCACATGAGGAGGTGAGGATTGTTGGTTCGAGTCATTTCCTCAATATAAGTTTGGGTAGGGGGAAGGAGACATGTCAGACCAAGCTGGTTACGCTATTATACACCCCAATATATTGTATTAATACCAGACTGGTGGGTCGCAATAGATAACACGTTGGTCTCCAAATGAAACAAACACAGTAACAATGGTTTGATCCTGAAATTTTTTCCGCACAAAGTGATAATCAATCTCAATATGTTTAGTCCTCTCATGAAAGACAGTGTTGTTGGCAATGCAGATAACAAGTTGATTATCACAATGTAAGTGTATGGCTTCCAGGACAGGAAAGCCTGTTTCTCTCAAAATAAATTTCACTCAAATCACTTCACATGTAGTAATGACAATATCACAATCCTCTGCTTTAGTAGAGGAATGAGCAACGACATTTTTTTTCTTTACTCCTCTAGGAAATAAGATTGTCACACACAAAGATAGAATATCCACTTGTAGATCTTCTATCGGAGGAAGAATCAACCCAATCAACATTACAGTACCTGTGAACTTTAAGGTGACCATGATCTTGATAGATAATGTCTTTTCCAGTGTCCTTTTTAAGTACGTAAGTATCCGAAGAACTACCTGATAGTGACAAACTTTAAGATTATGCATAAATTGACTAACTAACCCAACAACAAATGAGATATCGAGTTTGGTAATAGTTAGATAAATCAATTTTCCCACAATATGTTGAAATTTCAAATTCCTCTTAAGATCACGAGAATTATCCTTGTGAATATCATAATTAGGATCCCACGGGGCTATCTTATTCTGCAGGTTTTATTCAAATTTTATATGATTTTTATTTATTTTCCTATTCCCGTGCCAAACAACCCTTAAGTTTTGTCCCAGGACTTGAGAATGTTCACCTCCCGTGAACCTAATAGCTTCTTTTAAACACCCGCAAAAAGAAACACCATAAACATCCAAAAAGCAAGAAGAAAGAAGTTATGAGTGGAATTGGATGAATGCTTTGGTGAAGCAAATTACTCACCGTGCCAAGACGAGAACAAAGACTGTAAAGTAC
>CM077098.1:115155970-115252828 GCA_039513925.1 Platanthera zijinensis | reverse complement strand
CCTGATTTACTACTTCATTTTGCTAGACTCAGTCTATACATCGCATTTACTACATAAGCACAACCAAAATAATGCGAGTGAATCATTAAAGTGGTCTTACCACCACTAATGTTAAACGGACATACCAGCTCATATAACAGGCTAATTAGAAATTAAATTAACAGCTAATGTAGGTATAAATTTAACATTTTTCAAATGTAAACGCGTAACTGAGAAAAGTAGCAGAGTTGTATTTCCCACATTCAGCACGTCAGCTACTCCACCATTTGCAACAGTGACAGTCTCTTTTACTGCAGTGACATCCTCCAGAAGCGTCGAATCATTACAGACATGGCAGATAGCACCTGAATCGAGCCACCACTCTGTACTGGCCTTCTTATTGCCCACCATCATAACAAAGTCGGCAGGTGCAGTCTGATAAACCATATTCGCTTTATTATCAGGCTTTGGTGTGCTGAATTTCCCCTTTTTGGTTGCTTGCACTCGGAAGCACAGTGACCTCACTTATTGCAGTTGTAGCACTTGCCTTTAAATTTTTAGCATTCCTGCTAGTGTCAGCAACTACGGGTGCACTGGTGGGTGGTCTAGTCTTTCCAGCTTAGACTTACGCTTAAGATGCATGACCATGTTAGCAGCAGAGTTCAGTTTGCTAACCGTCCCCATAGCGTGTCTACTCCGGTTCTCATCCTCAATGCAGATGAAGCGCTTGAGGTCTTTCAGACTGACCAGCGTTTTCTTCTGATACATCTCAATCTTGAAGGAGTACCATGTCGATGACAGCTTGAAAATTATAGCTCATGCAACAAACCCATCTGATAGAGGGATGTTCTCAATGTTCAGCTTGTCCACGAGAGTTTAAAAATCGGCAACCTGAGGAAGAATCTCCCCGTCTTCAGTGAAGGTGAAAGCCATAAACTTGTCCACCAGGTGCGTCTTGAACATGTTCTCTTCCTCTCTAAACTACTCCTCAAGTGCGTCCCAGATCTCCTTGGCAGTTTTCATCTTATTATACGTCTCGGACAGTCTATTGGAGAGATAATTGAGGAGGTAATCACGATAGAAATCTTCGTCGTTGATCCAGTTATCCTCATCCTCCCCTCCTCTATAAGACTCAAAACCAGACTGCACAGTGTAGAAAATATTCAAGTACTTCATGTCAAACTGCGTGTTCTGCTTCCAGACACTAAACTTTGAGTTGAAGAATTTCTCCAACTTGATCATCGACACAGGAGATGAGAGGTTGCTTCCTTTTGACATTGTGTCTCTTTTCAAATTTCTAAGTTCCACTAGGAAACTAAAACACACGTAGAAAAATTAGAAAGAGGTCACCTAAGCCGTGAAGACGCCGAATTCTTCGAATCCAATCCAGTGAAAGTATTTGCACGTTTCCTGCTGAACACGATCGCTGAAAACTTAATCCGAGCAACAGAACCTCCACAATAAGTCGCCTCCTTCCTCTTGAAGGAATTGAATGAGAGGCCTCCAATTGGTCAGCAACGAAAATGACGCAAACCAGAGAATCAGATCATGATTGGTTCTAAATACTTGAAACCGCAGTTCTTCACGATCAAAGGACATCACAGATATTTGTGGATACTTCACTATACGCGGCTAAATCCAGGAAAGAGACCACCAACAACATCCTCTGATCCACACAGAGATCTGGCGAAGAACAATTTTTTTTCCCAGAACGACGTCTGGATCCGGCCAAGCAAGGCAGCTACAAACCGAGCCTTATGCAACGGGAAGAAGAGCCCTTTTCAGATCCACGATCTGCAAAGCGGATCGGTCGAAGATCAAGCGGAAGGATCGCGAGAGAGCACCGGAAGCACTTGCGAAAAACCCGTGAAACGGATGGTTCCTCCCTTCTAGCAATCGACGATGACGAAGCGAGAGAAAAACGCAAGAACGACACAGCAAAACAGCTCCCTCGATCGTGCCCTAGATCCGCCAGAATTGGGTTGCAGCGCGCAGGATCAAGGAAAGTGGCCAACGTGATCCTTCCTGGCAAACTTTACGGCGGCTGCCTTCTTCCCAGGTGGTTTCCCGATCATAGACCGCAAACAAAAGTCGTAGGCAGCATGAGAAGTCGCAGACGACGGCGAAATCCAAAACTGGATTCGTCCTCTTCCCCTCTTTTCACTATTGACCGCAACAATCGAGCAAAAAACAAGAGCGTCGCACTTGATCGGCAGAATTTCTTCCTTTCACGGGAGCGAGACCGACAAGAGGATTTTCACGGGAGAGGAGGCTAGGGCGCAAAAACGAACTGCTTCGAGAATATTAGTGCGCTCGAAGCATCTTGTGTGACCATCAAGTTTGGAACGATCTCCACATTTCCCCCAGCAGGAGTATTTATAGGCGTAACTCTAAATCTCTGACAATGGGTTATTGGATGTCTAACGGATCCAATTGAAACCCAATAAGAACTCATTACCAATATGAAATATACCCCAACAATATTAAGCGATTAAATTAAAAATATAAAATCATATTTTATAATTTTGAATGTTTGATGAAGCACAACTTTTCTCTTTTAATTACTCTTTTTTATTCCTTATTATACTCAAATAGAATGCTTATTCAATTTAATAGACTTAAGTTCATTTTATATTGAAAGGCAATCAAACTGACTACAATCAAAATTGAATGAACAATAGAGTTCTTATGTTGATTAAAATATACCACTTGTAAGTATAGTAGAGGAGCTCTAATGGATGACTTGTGACTGTGAGCAAGAGTTCTGGTAGACTGCCTACCTGCAAGATCAGGGGAGGTAAAGTATACTCGCTGCATTTTATCGTAAAGTGTCATCCAATGGTCTGCGATGCCCAAAAACATCTCAAAAAGAGTTGAGATGCACTCGCTTTGAAATTTGTGTGGCCATTCACGCAAGTGTTTGGATGCCGCACTTTACCGTAAAGTGCAGGGGTGCACTTTACTCCCCTCAAGTCCCTGCCTGCATGGAAAAATTTTTTTGGTGGAATGACCCAATTTCGAAAGCGGCGTGCAAACAATGTGTTCATTTTCACTCGGACATCACGGATCTACCCAACAAAAGTTGGTTAGTTGACAGTTGTAACCATCTCCCCAAAAAAATAGTTCTTCAATCTCAGCAAAAACTTTAGGGAAGCTTCACCTCAACATCATCCCAAGTCTAATCAAGTGACAATTGCATAAGTTTAATCATCATACAATTCACAAATTAATATTCTATATTTTTGTTTGTAAATAATAATAATAAAAAACATTTTTTATTAACGCAGTGTTTGAAATAAATTTGCCCCAAACAACAACAGACGATCTCTTAAAAATCGAGAGCTTGCCGCCGCCACTTTTGAATATTATCTCCAAGAACTTGGCCGGCCATCACTCTCCCACCGTCATTCCTACCCTGAAGACAGTATCCTGTTACTCCACTACCCCACATAGTATGAATTCGGGGTGGAAAAAAAAAATGCATTTTTGCACTTTAGAGTAAAGTGCACTAATCCAACGGTTCACGTAGAACAGTGCAATACACTTTGAGATATATGGACTGATCCACATTGACCACAGGATCAGTGTGAACACTACGATATAATGCAAAAGTGCACTTTACCATCCCTAATTCCACTCAATACCACCTCATAAAAATGACTGGTATTCCTAAAATCACTTCCACCACTAATTCTTTCGCTCTTCCTTACATTCTCTCCTTTCCCCATCCCACACAATCCCCCTCCAAACCCTCTTCCAGATCACTTCCCAGGCCCATATCCACCTCTTTCCACACCTAAAATTAAGATATGCTACACAAATTCCCACTGCTTACTCTCCAAAGAATGCATTTCCTACAATCATGAACTTAAAATCAGTCCTTACACTCAATGAGGCTTGACTCAATTGAAAAAGCAGAGACACCATGATATAAAAGTCATGGATTCAATTCTCACCGTGACGTGAGCTTTGTCTACTTAATACCCTCAATGTAATGCTAGTAAAAATAACAGTTCTTGCGCCTCCAACTGAACTAATTCCAATAACCACATCTTGTTAGGTGCACAGACTCCTAAGCGGTGGCCTGTCACCCAAGGAGAGCTCTCTCAACTCCTCAGTATTTGTAACGAGGCGCGGCCTGTCGCCCTTACTTTCTCTTTACAAGAGCGCTGTAACAGAGACAATTAGTGGAGTTTGGCTGACGCAGACCCGACCACGTGATTTTTTCCCTTTTCCGGGATTTTTCACGTCAAAGTTGTGTGTGTACATTTTCTCTGTTTCTACTGTGACTGTGTGCGTACTCAATCGCCCGGGGCTAAGACGGACCGATCTGGAACCGGTCTACCGGGGGCATTGAGTGAACCGCAACAGTACATAAAAAATAAATGAAGTTTATTATGCGAGATCGGGCGTTTACGAATAACGGTCCGTAACAGCGACATTCACGATTGCCATCACCGTGGCGAACAAACCATAAAGCTCAGTTTGGCGCTATATTTTTGCTCCAATGAATTTTTACAAAAACACTGCCGTCATGTAACATGTTTGACATAACAATAATTATGACCGTCACAACCACACACAAAAAACAATTTTTGAACGTAAAAAATGGACGAAGTTTCTTAGCTGAAATCAAACATTCACAAGCAATGGGGCTCATAACTGTGGCATTAGAGACTACCGCTATGGTGCTAAACATACCCTAAATGTCTTGATCAAATCAAGATTTATCAGTGTGGCACGCCGCTGAGCTGCTCCATCGCCACCGCCCACCGCCCACCGCCCACGACCCGTGCATCATCAGAGTATGCAAATGGCTGTGGTCACCGTTCGTACAAGAGACCTGCACTTTTTGTATTACGATCCTCTCCATATTAGAAAAAATGAATAATATCTATTAGATGGTCAACATACTTTGGCTCTATTTGTTTGGTCGTTTCACAGTTCTGTTTTGAGCAAATGCAGTCGGAAGGAGGGTAAACAAATGAACCTCCGGCGGCGTTTGTTCCGTTTTCACCCGTCCGCCTTGAGAAATGCCTCAAAAACCTTCGTTTGGAGCAGCCCCCTTCGGTTCGAACACTCCATTTCCACTCGCCGGATCGAATAGCCACCGGCGGACCAAATGGAGCCTTTGTAATGGTCAAACGAATTAACTAATCCCATAATTTTATAAATTTTTATACATATAAAAAGAAATACGCCTTCAATAAATAAAAAGAAAATTCAGATCACTAAATAAATGAATTCAACACATTTGATTTAAATGGAGAGAGTATTTCGCCAATCGATCCCCACTTAATAAAAAATTAAATATTAAGTGGGGCGGAAATCTAGGTAGACCGATTACAATCCGACCGTCCATCGCGCCCGATTTGCGCGCTGAAATCCAAATTCGGTCTGGTTCGGCATCCGTGATTCCCCGTATTTACGAAATAACCAATTTAGGGTTGATGAACCCAAATAATTTGATGAGATGATCTGGACCGTCGAATTTATTTAACCTAATCTACTCCCTATTTATACCCCCGGAAAGCGAATGGCAGGGCATCCATGGCTCATTACCCGCCGCGCTCTCCATTCCTCTCATCCCTTCGACGCCGATCTACGCCGGCGCTCCCCAGCCACATCTTGTAACTGTCACTGCCACATCCAAATCTTCTTTCCCGGCATTGACACCAGCATGTTCAAGTATTGAACTTCATTTACTGCATACTGAGGCACTCAAGATTCCATAATCAAACATATACACAGCAATCCAGCACCAGAACATCTTAAAACCTCCGGGTCATGTCTGATTCCACCCAAACTTCCCTCTCTACGGTCAATTTCTGTCACCAGTCTCTAAAACCCCTACAATCCTCCCATTGTTTACCAATGCCTTCCCCTCCCAACCCTAGTTTTTGCTTCAAAAAACTTCACACCTCTCTCTCTCTCTCCTGAGTCCAGGCAGCATTGTTCAGCATCCAGGCGATTGATTCCTGAAGCCAAGCAATTACACAAGGCCTTTGCTAAAATCTACCACTTTCAAATCAATTTAGTTCTTGACTATTACTAGGAAAATTCAAGCACATAATATAAATTTTGAATAATATGAATCTTATATCTAAACTGGAGTCAATGCCTCAACACCTCACATATTATTATCTGACTTAAAGTCTGTTTGACAATCCAGCCCGGTGGCACGCCGGGGAGGAGAGAAAAAACGGCCGGCACGAACAGTGAAACATTGCTTGCCTGGCCAGCGACAAAACACCGGGCTCCCACCCTTTCACGCCGGCCGTTTTCAAAGGGAGCGCGCGAGTAGCATCCCAAACAGGTTCCCGCCATCCTATTCCTACCAGAACGGCACCCCGCCGGTTTGTCAAACAGAGCTTTACACAAAGAATCCGTTCCTTTGCACTGTTTTGAGAGTCTATATTTGCTTTTGTTTTTTTGGAGTTTTTCAAAAACCAAAATTTGGCATACATTTTCATTTCTTTCTAAAAATTGTCCCCATCAAAATAGACCTAACAAGACCTATTTTGGTGCCTCCCATATTGCCCGATCAGCATTGGTGTCGGCAACGGCCTGGCTGCAGGCCGATGAAGGAGAGCCTCCGTTCCCCAGACCAGATTCTGCTAATCCACCCAGTGTCCCAACAGGTTTCAGGTTGGCAAGCACCTCCAAGGCTGGGAGCTCCATGTGCTTGAAGGAGCCATGAAGCTGAAGACGAGCAATGATTGCTCCAATCTTCCCAAACTTGTTCCATTTTCGAACGACTTTCAGCAAGTTTCTTGGACTAGCTTTGATCATTATGCTTGCTAGTGTGCCAACAGATTAACAGGGTCTGCACAATATTGCTAATACTCATCACCAACCAAAGTGCGACTATTGTGTTCTTGTTCATCACTCACCCATGTCATTAGCTCAGATGGCATTGCTCTCATCAGAGAAGGCGGTGCTTGAGAACACCAGCAAGAAGGAAATGCTCAAGAAAAGGGGGGGTGAAAGGGCAAGCACATGGCTTGGTGCCTCTAGTTCACATTGGCCTATTTGGGCTTTGGAGAAGTAACTAAGAATACACAGAAGAACATAAGTTCTCATTTTAATCTAAAACAGACTTAAAAAACATCCCGCAAACAAACATAAATGTAACATTATGACCACGATCAAGAAAAAATAGTTAGTTTTGAACATAAAAAGGAATGATGTTCTTTAGGCAAGGTCAGGCGTTCAAGAACTATGGTTCCCAACCACAGCGTTCAGGACCTCTACCACCATGCCAAACGGGTAATAAGTCAATCGAGCCAAGTCCCATCTTACAACATAAAATGATTTCTATTCATGCCAAGATTTAAATCAGTGCTCCTCAGTAAATTTGGAGCAAACTTATTTCACAAAGATTTGATTCTTAATCTCTTAAAGCAAAATCAGTAACGATGGCACTATCTATACAAATTTAAACTCTAAAAAAAAGTTCCTTTTTGTTACCAACATCTGATTTGAGGAGGAACGCATCTTTCAATTAGGGCTAAACTCCATCATACAATAAACAGATCAAAAACCAGACAGCAGTTCAATTTTCAGATACAGAATGAAAAAGCAAACAAAACAGCTTTGTTCAGATGAAATGCTGACACAAACTTCTTTTATAAATGTCTTCACGAAGCATTCTGGATCTAGCAGTAGCAAACTTTACACCACATTAAAAACTATAAACTGGAATTCGAATCATAAAACCCTAGAAACAAACACATCACCAAACAGCCCTCAATGCATATAGAATGAGAAGAGAGAGAGAGACAAAGCTCAGCCTCCGAACCCATATAGCGTACGGCCCTGGCGCTTGAGGGCGTAGACGACGTCCATGGCTGTGACGGTCTTGCGGCGAGCATGCTCCGTGTAGGTGACAGCATCGCGGATGACGTTCTCGAGAAAGATCTTGAGCACGCCGCGGGTCTCCTCGTAGATCAGGCCACTGATGCGCTTAACGCCGCCTCGGCGAGCAAGACGGCGGATCGCCGGCTTCGTGATGCCCTGGATGTTGTCGCGGAGAACTTTGCGATGGCGCTTGGCGCCTCCCTTTCCGAGCCCCTTGCCGCCCTTTCCACGTCCAGACATCGTCGCTGTTTCTTGGGGATTCCTTCCGAAGATAAAACTAGTCGTCGGAGGTAAGTAGGGCTGGAGATGTGGATGGTGAGACCGCGGATAGGGTATTTGTAAGAGGGACTGGAATATTCCGGCGGTAAAGTGGAGGGATTGTGGCAGGATTTTGGACGGCTATGATGATGTTTTCGGAATTTGCTATGGACGGCTTTGACGAATATTTAAGATGAGCTGCGGATCGATGACGTGGCTAATATTCTTCTTCACGAAATCTTATTTGAATAAAACCTAAGCTGCTCGAATTTTGCCATTAGTATAATTAAGCTATTAAAAGTATTTTAAATGAGATCTCTAAATATAGAGATTCTCATTGTATCATGTTTTTCAAATATGAAGAACATGATATTATTTTATTTATATACATATGTATATTAATGTATATATAATATGTATAATATTTTTAATGTATTTGTTTATATATATGATAATATATATATTTATAAATTATTATTTTTGTATTATTTTATTACATTCTTTAAAATAATTCAAAAAAAATAATCATTACATAATTTAAACGATGAGATTACATAACTACAATAAACATTACATAATTCAAAAAAAAAACTATTACATGATTTAAACGATGAGATTACATAACTAAAATAAGCATTACATAATTCAAGGATTCATTTCATTGTTATCTGCATTTAAGTCTATACTTCTCCGTTGACTGAGAGAGTTAGAACTTAATGTTTGTGACATATCAATATTGTGAGACTTCATACCTTTTGAAGACCCAGGCGTATCTATCCACTTCTCTGTATTTTTTAAGATAGACCAAACATGATCAAAGGCGAAGCTTTTCTTCTCTTTTGGGTCGTCGTCATATAAAATTTTTGCTTTATTGATCTACAAAAAAAAATATTTTAATAACATGTTAAATAACATATTTAAAATTTAAAATCTAAAAAATATTTACAATTTCGAGTTCAGATGCACCGCTGGGATTTCGTTGCTCAATCTATCTAACACATACTCAAGTTGAGCTCTGAGTTCGTCGAACTAAACTTGGATTTCGTCGAACTGAGCTTTTACTTTCGTCGAGCTGAGCTCTGAGTTCATCGAACTGAGCTTGGATTTCTTTGAACTGAGCTTGGATTTCTTCGAACTAAGCTTTTACTTTCGTCGAGCTGAGCTCAAAGAATAGTAATCATAACCCAAATCTGTAATAAGTTTTTTTAACAAAAGAATCTAATGCTGGAGAAAGAATCCAATGTTGGAGAAGGAATCCAATGCTGGAGAAGGAATCCAATGCTGGAGAAGGAATTCAATGCTAGAGATGGAATCCAATACAGAAAAAAGAATCCAATGCTGAAGAAAAAATCCAATGCATTGGCAATGGAAGAACTGCCCAACAGCATGAGCAGACCAATATTCAGGACGTCATGGTGGACCAACAATCATTCTCGAGGCAGTAACATCATATGACTTGTGGATATGACATGCATATTTTGGCTTACCAGACTCTAACAATGATATCAATGTTCTACAGTCGTATAATTTATTTGTCAACATAGCACAAAGTATTACGCATCCTACCAATTATACAATTTTGGGAAAAAATATGATGTTGGTTATTATTTAGCCGACGGTATCTATCTGAAATGGTCAACACTAATTCAAACTATTTCTCATACACAAGATAAAAAAAACAACACTTCACAATGATGCAAGAAGCATGCCGAAAAGATGTAGAACGAGCATTTGAAGTTCTTCAATCACGGTTTGTCATTATTAATGGGTCATGTCGTTTTTGGGATAAACATGTGTTACATGATATCATGAATGCTTGCATTATAATGCACAATATGATTATCGAAGACGAGCGAAATGAAACTGGACATGTCGATATTTCTACGCCATCACCAACTCATAATGTTGAAGAGATGGACACAAGTGAAGCCGAAAGTTTTCGTCAGTTTTTAAATCGGCATAAAAAGATCAAAGATAAAGGCGCACATTTCGCACTCCGAGATGCACTGATTGAACATTTGTGGGCACAACATGGTAATGAAATAATGTAATTTGAAACATTGTATGCATTTTAATTGAATTTATTTTTATTTATGTGCATGTTTATTTAGTAAAATATTTTCTCTTGATCTTTGTATGAACAATATTAGTTGAAAATTATTCGATATTAGTTTCGTTTTGTAGGTCTCGAAAAAATAAATTTATTGATATATTATATGTCAGATTAAAAAAAAACATTGACGATTACAAGCAATATATTAAAAAAACTAGTTTTATAAATACAAAATTAAAACAATTAAAAAAATACAAAAAAAGAAAATTCAGCCCCTCCATTTTCTCTCTCCCGCCTCTAAATTTAGAGGTGGAGAGATAGAATTTGTAAAAATCTAGCCCCTTTTGCAGCCCGGTTGGAGGAGCATCTGGCTTCAAAAATAGAGAATGTAGGTGGGTTGGAGTTGCTCTAACGCTTCAAAAAAAAACTATTAAATTCATCTTATAAGAAAATTAAAAAAATGCATGGAGCTTTGTAGATAAGGAAGAGACGTATGAAGATAATGATGAATTTTAGAATGGTTTCAAGAGAACACTCTGAAATAAGATGAGAATTCATGAATTTTCTAAATACTAGAGATATATAAAATATTTTAGATTAATAGAAAATTATAAGGGCATAGAAAAATGGAAGATCCCTTGATTTATAAGTATTCAAGTATTGTAGTTCTCTTTACTTGAGTTATCTCTTGAACTAATTTTCAATTATTCTTTTGATATCACCATCAAGATTTTGCAGAAGGCTAACTTAGATGGACAACAAAGAGTGATAAAGAGAAGCTAGGGCTTCACGGGTGCTTGTAAAGAGATAAGTCTGTGGCATTTGACATTAGAGCTATGCACACTCAAATTATTAGAGAATTTGGTGCATCCTATATTTAGCCTTTGTGCATTTATGGTGATAAACGACTGATATGGTGATAAATGCATTTGGTGTTATTTAAAATTCTATATTTAGCTTCTGTACAGTTATGGTGATAACATACGTTTAGGTTATTACCTTAATTAGCAGGATCTATTTTAGGAAATAGAATTAAGATGCAATAGAAAAGAATTTGTATTTATAGTGGACCAATACCGGTACAAAGAAACACAATCATATTTTCTCTCCATTATTCTTCTTTGATTTATCTCTTTTCTCTATTGTTTTCTCTGATTTATCATGGTATCAGAGGTACACGGCTAAGATACGCTTGTGTCAATGGCGAACGAATCCTCTAAACAAACCAACAATGATCATACCTCTTCGCTTGTGTCGACGGTTGTCCATACCTCTCCTTTCTACCTTGGATCGCAGGACAGACCCGGAGATCTGATTACTCCGTTTCGTCTCCGGCACAACAATTATGATGAATGGGCCATATCTGTCTGATTGGCCTTGCTGTCACGACGGAAATTTGGCTTCGTCGATGGTACAATTCTCGAACCAAAATCTCCTTTTACAGAAGAGGATTGGTTAACAATTCACTCGATGCTTATCTCCTGGTTGTTGAACACGATTGATCCAGAGATCAAATCTACGATCTCTTTCTACAACGATGCCAAATTATTATGGGATGAATTGAAGGCTCGTTACTCTGTTGTGGATGGACCAAAACTCCAACAATTGAAATCTGATTTGGCCAAATGTGAGCAAACCAAAACTATGTCAGTTTCTACATATTTTGGCAAATTAAAAACCTTATGGGATGAATTAGCACATCATGAACCAATTATTGTGTGCAAGTGTGGAAAGTGCTCATGCAATGTGGCCAAAATCCATGAGGAACACCGGAGTCACGAGCGTTTTCATCAGTTTTTGATGGGTTTAAATTCTGAATATTATTCGCAGCTTCGTACCACTTTGTTATCACAAGATCCTCTCCCTTCCCTTGATCGTGCCTATCAACAGGTGCATCAGGAGGAACGGCTTAGAGGGATGCAGAATATACATGTACCCGTACAAGAAGCGGTCGGTTTTTCCGTCCAGACGGAAGGTCGTGGCCGGCCCAAACCAGATAAATCTGGACTGATGTGCACTCATTGCAACCGATCTGGGCATGATGTGGTAACCTGCTTTCGCCTTCTTGGCTATCCGGAGTGGTGGGGTGTCCGTCCTCGCAACCAAGGAGGGCCTGCCGGACGCGGGAAAGGTGGGAGCCGCACCACTGAATCAGCACCTCAAATCGGTCGTGGCAGGAATGCCACCGTGAGAGCAGTGGTGGCAGATCCTCATTCCGCAAGTTCTATAAATCCTAATTTGGAGGGGATGGAGGCTGCAACCTCTTTGTTCTCAAATTTGAGCGCATCCCAATGGCAAAGCATTGCAACAATTGTTGGTGATAAAACGCCTCACACTGACAGGCTGCAAGGTAAGCCAAATAGTTATTCTTGGATAATTGACACAGGAGCTTCTAATCATGTGACAGGGGACGCTTCGTGTCTTGATAATATACGGGTTATTCCCACCTGTTCGGTTGGGCTTCCCGATGGACAAAAAATTGGTGCCACGAATGAAGGCTCGGTTTGCTTTTCTGAAATATTGGGCCTTCAAAATGTGCTTTATGTTCCTGAGTTAAAATGCAATTTGATTTCGGTCACCCAACTTATTGATGATAAACAGTGTCTTGTGCTATTTACCTCAAATATGTGTGTTATACAGGACCCTCGTACGAAGAGGCTGATTGGAATGTGTGAACGGAGTGATGAACTTTACTATCTAAAGCAACCAGTAGCTGTGCATGCTGTCAGCAGGAGTGGTTTATCTTTGGATTTATGGCATCGACGTCTTGGGCATCCTTCCGAAAAAACTGTAAAAGCTTTGCCTTTTTTCGTACTTGTAGTGGAACTTTTAATATGGCTTGTGACATTTGTCCCCGAGCCAAACAAACTCGTTCTTCTTTTCCGAAAAGTGAACACAAGGCTTCCCGGATTTTTGAATTAATTCATTGTGACTTGTGGGGTCCTTATAATACGACTTCATCCTGTGGGGAACGGTATTTTTTAACCATTGTAGATGATTTTTCAAGGGCTGTCTGGATCTACTTGCTTCTAGATAAAACTGAAGTGTTCAAAATGTTTATATCCTTTATTTCTATGGTTGATCGGCAATTTGATCAAAAATTAAAAATTGTTCGCAGCGATAATGACACAGAATTCAATTGCCTGTCAGATTATCTCTTTTCTAATGGCATATTATTTCAAACATCTTGTGTGGGCACTCCTCAGCAAAATGGTCGGGTTGAGCGCAAACATCGGCATATCTTGACAGTAGCTAGGGCCTTAAAGTTTCAGGCTCATCTTCCGGTAAAATTTTGGGGTGAGTGCATTTTAACGGCTGCTCACGTTATAAATCGCACTCCTTCTAAGATACTTGGTGGCAAAACGCCTTATGAAATGTTGTTTAACACTTTGCCGGTGTTCGATGACCTACGTGTGTTTGGCTCATTATGTTATGCACATGATCAGCGGGCTAAAAGCGACAACTTTGCAAGCAGGAGCCGCAAATGTATATTTGTTGGGTATCCGTTTGGTAAGAAAGGATGACGTCTCTTCGACCTTGAAGAAGAGCGTTACTTTGTTTCTCGTGACGTTCAATTTTTTGAGGATCAATTTCCCTTTGCAGATCAAGCTCTTCACCAACATACTATTGCCATTCCTGCTCCAAGCCTCTCTCCGGCCTTAGATGATTTTGAGGATACGACTGCTGATTTTTCGATCTCTACTCAACCAGTCGAACCCATCCCAGATGTCAACCCTAGCATCACGCCGGATTCTCCTAGTGAGTCCACCACATCTACGGATCTCCCAGCCGAACAAGCGTGTGAGGTATCTTTGCCTCCTCCGCTGATTGATGCTACTTTGGGTCGCGGCCTTCGAAATAAAATTCCCCCTACTCGACTTCAAGATTATGTGACCAACACAATTATTTCAGAGAGTCCAGCTTCTCCATCTCCATGCAAGCCCGTCTCTTCGGGTACTCCGTTTCCTATAACACATTATATTAACTATGCCAATTTCTCTACTAAGCATAGACATTTTCTCGCTGCGATCACTACGGAATGTGAGCCAAAATCCTTTAAAGAAGCTATGAAAGATGCTTGATGGCGTCATGCAATGCAGTCTGAAATTAATGCATTGGAAGCTAATGGCACGTGGATCATGACCTCACTTCCCACTGGTAAACGTGCTCTTGGAAATCAATGGGTGTATAAAATCAAATACAACTCCAATGGGAGCATTGAACGGTTCAAAGCCCGCTTAGTCGTTTTTGGAAATCATCAAGTGGCTGGCCTCGACTATCACGAGACTTTTGCTCCCGTCGCCAAAATGGTCACTGTGCGTACTTTCTTAGCCGTTGCAGCAATAAAAAATTGGGAGCTGCACCAAATGGATGTTCACAATGCATTTTTTCATGGGGACCTGGACGAGGAGGTGTATATGAAACTTCCCCCTGGATTTGAGGCCCCTCGGCCGGGCATGGTTTGCCGTCTTCGTAAATCTTTGTATGGTTTAAAACAGGCTCCTCGGTGTTGGTTTGCTAAGCTCACTCGGGCTTTAACAGCTTATGGTTTTGAACAATCTCATGCTGATTACTCTCTCTTCACGTATTGTCGTGACACTATACAACTCAATATTCTGGTTTATGTTGACGACTTGATCATCTCTGGTAATACCTCCCCAGCCTTGACGCAACTCAAAAATTACTTAAGTACTTGCTTCCACATGAAAGATTTAGGACCTCTCAAATACTTTCTTGGGATTGAGGTGGCCAAGAACAGTAGCGGTATTTTTCTTTGTCAACGAAAATATACTCTGGATATTCTTTCTGAAACTGGCCTTCTTGGCGCCAAACCAGCTTTGTTTCCTCTCGAACAAAACCACCGTCTTGCTCAAGCTACTGGGGACGTGCTCCAAGATCCAGCCGCATATCGTCGTTTGATTGGTCGCTTGATTTATTTATCTGTCACACGTCCGGACTTGGCTTATCCCGTTCATATTCTCTCTCAATTTATGCATCAGCCTCGTCAAGAACATTGGGAGGCTGCGTTACGGGTTGTTCGGTATCTAAAGGGTTCCCCCGGACAAGGTATATTACTTCGAAATGACAGTTGTCTTTCTCTCACCGGATGGTGTGATTTTGACTGGGCCGCATGTCCTCTTACACGCCGGTCTCTTACTGGTTGGGTAGTGTTTTTGGGACACTCTCCTCTCTCATGGAAAACCAAAAAGCAATCCACAGTTGCACGATCTTCAACCGAAGCTGAGTATCGTTCCATGGCGTCCCTCACTTGTGAATTAAAATGGATGAAGGGTCTTCTTACTAGTCTTGGAATTCATCACCCTGCTGCAATTCATATCCATTGCGATAACAAATCTGCCCTACATATAGCTCATAATCCGGTATTTCACGAACGCACAAAACATATTGAATTAGACTGTCATTTTGTGCTTGACGCAATTCTCGACGGTACTATCCTACCATCTTATGTCCCTACCTCGGTCCAACTTGCCGACATCTTCACAAAGTCATTGGGCACAAGACAGTTTCAATTTTTACTCTCCAAGTTGGGCATTTCTAATCCGCATGCTCCACCTTGAGGGGGGGGGATTAGAGAATTTGGTGCATCCTATATTTAGCCTTTGTGCATTTATGGTGATAAACGGATGATATGGTGATAAATGCATTTGGTGTTATTTAAAATTCTATATTTAGCTTCTGTACAGTTATGGTGATAACATACGTTTAGGTTATTACCTTAATTAACAGGATCTATTTTAGGAAATAGAATTAAGATGCAATAGAAAAGAATTTGTATTTATAGTGGACCAATACCGGTACAAAGAAACACAATCATATTTTCTCTCCATTATTCTTCTTTGATTTATCTCTTTTCTCTATTGTTTTCTCTGATTTATCACAAATTCGTGATTGGTGTTACAAGGATACTAGATGGCTGGTAAAATGGACAACTCAAACATAAAAGAGTGTGACAAAGAAGTCATGCAATAATTTGAAAGAAAGAAAGAAATGAGGTCAAAAAAAATCGTGAGAAAAGACGATTGGGTCTTGTGTTGATGGAATGGGACAAGCGCATGACGGCGGTGGAGGTCCATCTATATGTTCGCGGAGAACTAGAGATGGTCAAGCAAGTGTTGTCGACTTGCAGAGAGTTGGTACTATTGAGGGAACAACTCCAAGTTTGCCTTGATGTAAATGCAGAGCTGAAAAGATTGTACGATCTGTTTAAAGAAGATTATGAGGAACATATCACAACTTTAAATGATGAGTTAAATGTATGCAAGAAGGTTATTGCTAACAATGGAAAACGTTAGAAATGTGAAAAAAAAAAAATCAAAGATTGATGCATCTAAGCCAAAATATTTCGCCGGAAAAAAAGATATCAAAGAAGTTGAACACTTCGTTTGCCAAATAGAGGTTTATTTTAAAGGATGCAATCACAATGATGAGGTGCTCAAGGTAAAAATCGCTAACTACGATCTCTCAAATATTGCATCTCTGTAGAGACAATGAAAATTTGCATACATAGAAAAGGGAGCATGCAACCTGAACACATGGGCAGAGTTCAATATTGAACTTAAGCGACACATCTGCCTGGAGAATGTCATAAGTGAATCTAGGAAGAAGCTAAAAGAATTCAAACAAAAACTCAAACCACTAATTAAGTAAAGGAGCTCTAGTCTTTGATGTTGATGGTAAGAGCATGATCGAGAAAATGAGAAAAAAGATTTCCTACATACGAGATCCGCATTCTGCAGCGAGGGGTTCCCGCCACAGACTGAGAAGTTCATAGGTACTTCGCCTCAAAAAGCCAAGTTTGAGCTAGGTACAAGAGATGCGAGCTCTGAAGTCAAGGGGAACCTTGAGAGGGTTCTAAACCATCTTTATTATGCTTTGTGGTCATATTTTTACACAATCCAATGGGGGATAGATGGTATGTGGATAGCCTCCCTCGACGAGGTAGTTTCTGTAGGCTGTTGAGCTGGAGGGTGGCGAGCTCGAGGCAGGCGAGCTCTATTCTGTCGAGCTGGAGGCCGACAAGTTGGAGGATGACGATCTGGATTCTGCCTAACAGGAGGCTGACGAGATGGATTATGCCAAGCTGGATTATGCCGAGCTGGAGGTTGACAAGATGGATTCTGTCGAGTTGTGGGCTGACGAGCCCTATTCTGCCAATCTGGACTCTACCGAATTCGAGATTGCCGAGCTGGATTCTGTCGGGCTAAATTCTGCCTAGCAGGTTGTTACGAAGATGGATTCTGCCGAGCTGCATTTTGCTGAGCTGAATTCTACCGAGTTGAAGTCTGCAAAAGTCAGGATAACAAACTAGAGTCTGTCGATGTCAGGATGAGAAGCTAGAGCCTACCGAGGTCTCGTGACGAGATCTCCGCTTTAAGCATTTTTAGGGTCTGTTTGGCTAAGCTGTTGCTGATGATAAGCTGCTGACGGAAAGCTGCTAACATAAAAAGTGCTGTTTTTTAAAAACAAAGTTTTGTTAAAAAACTGTTTGGGTAAAATGGAGTTTGGAGAGCTTACCCATAAGCTGTTTTGTAAAAACTATTTGGATAAAATGGAGTTTTGACAGCTGTTTTTTTTATAATGAAATATAATAATTTTTTTTTGAATTTTAAATACTTAAAAGCAGTTTAAAATTACTACTACACGAAATAGCAAATACAAATTTCATGTTTTTCAGACAACAAATATCAAAATTATGCAATCCATGAGGACGAAGGACTCTCTGTGGAGGAGGAAGAAGATTCGTCGAGGAGGAAGTAGTTTCCGTCGAGGAGGTCGATGTCATCGTCGGCTTTCGTTGAGGAGAAGCAACTCTCGTCGTCGGCTGCCGTCGAGGAGAAGCAGCTGTCGTCGAGGAGGAGGAGATCGTCGACTAGCGTGGAGAAGGAGGAGATCGCGGGCTGTCGTCGAAGGGGAGGAACACTCGCGGGAGAAGCTGCGAAGTGCGGCGCGGTTCGGCTGGAAGAAAGAGCCGCAGATGGATTTTAGGTTAGAATAGGCGTTTAATAGAAACCACCGTTTCCCAGCTTTTAATTGCCAAACACAGCTTATTGCTGAAAGAGCTTAGCTTATCTGCCGCACCGGAGCAGATAAGCTGCGCCAAACAGCGCCTTAATCTCAACGAATTTACGCGTTATGTACAATCCCCGTTTTTTCGTGCTCGGAAAACAATGTATGACTAGTGATTCAGAGAGATGAGCACTGAATGATATGTCATGTGTGTTTCCGCCCATAAGTGGATAGCTCAAGTAAAAAAAGTAGAGTAAGTCGATATCTCCCAGGAGTATAGCTCAACTGGGGAGATGAAGAAGAGTCGACACCTCCCAAGGGCAAAACTTAATTGGAGGAGGTTGTGTGCGATAATTTTAAAAGCTGAAGAAACATTCTCCTCGTTCCTATGATGTAATGCTCTACATAAGAAATATTCTAAAAATTATAGTTCTTAATTATTTCTAAAGATATTCTAAAAATTATAGTTCTTAATTATTGCTAAAGACACATTCTTTGCAAAATATTACTTAAGAAACATCTCTTGAGACGCCACTTACATGAGAGTAGTCATGAGGCCATGACTTTGAGATTCATGTTGCATCTTAATAACCTCCATGAAAATCAAATACTGCACATGATCCTTAAAGTGCTCATCACATAACCTAATGAACAACCAATCTTTTGTGTGCTTAGTTAATCAATCGATCCAAAGATTATAATTCAAAACTGGTGACACATTATATTATTCGATAGAGAAAATAAGTACTAAGAGTTCGTTTGGCTCCCTGCGGGCTTCCGGTGCGGTGGAGAAACTCCCAGAAAGCCACCACGAAGTCCTAATGGAGGTTCCCTGCTCAGTTCACAGACGACACTATTCCTCTGTTTCCACAATAAAATCGGCTCGACAATGTGAACGAAGATCGGAAAGCGGCAAACAAACACATTGACACCAACGGTGGTGCATTTAGGGCGAACAAAACGGAGGTCCGCTAGAGAGCCAAACAAACTCTAAGTATAAGTACAAGTTAGCCATTCTACATACACTCATTGTATTAAATGATGCAAATGTCTGTTATGTTTTATTTAATAATCATTAATCTTATAATTTATAAAGCTCATTTTGATTTTTTTTCCCCCTTTAGTTTTGTGGGGGTTGCTAAATTTTTACCTCCCATAATTATCTCTTGTGTAAAAAACTTAAAACCATATTGAAGAGGATGCATGCTTCTCTATTTTGTTACCAGGATTCATACGTTGTGTTGAATTCGACGTCCATCGAATTGCAATCCGACGTCCATCGAATTGCAATTCGAGACCTGGTCTGAATTTTCATGCTTCGAATGCCGATCAACAATTGCTGATCGAGCAACAACAATCACATGCCATCCTTCTTTGGCTCCGTTCGGCATGGTGGTGGCTGTCATGAATATGGGGGTTAAGGCTCCGTTTGGGAGGACTTATTTTAACCGGTCAAGCGGTTACGACCGCATGAACCGGACCTTAATTATGGTCCGGTTCATGCGGTCGTAACCGTTTGACCGGTGAAAATAAGTCCTCCCAAACGGAGCCTAAATTGTCATTCGTTAACGACCATCTAAGAAACTTCATCCATTTTTATATTCAAACGGATGATGCTTGTTAGGTTAAGGAATGACGGTTTAACCCATACGTTTACGACCGCCACCACCATTCGGAACACCGCCCTTTGTGATTGTTGTTCACCGACCAGATTTTGCGGAGTGCTAACCTGGCTCCTCCAATCACTAACCAGTTGAAGTTTCATTTTTGTTAATTGCTTCATTTTGATCTACTTCGGGACATTATTTTTGGCTATTACTAATTAGGATTTTAATCATTGAAATTATAAATTTTTATGGGCACTGATGATATTAACACCGTACTTTTGGCTCTTCACACTCAAAATTTGATTTTTTTTGGACTTTTTAGAACTCCTATTAGCAAGAACTGCATAAAAAATTATTCATTATTCGCACTCGCCCCTCTCGTGCTTACGCCTCCCCTCCAAACCGTGATTTCGCTGGCGACCCTCTTCTCTTTCCGTCTGGCATGAAGGGCTCCAATTCTGGTAAGTGCTCATTCTTCATTTCCCGAGTGACGTTCTTTATCCCGGTGCGTTCTCCTCCATTATATGGCGGCTATGTTTTTCACATATGGCAATTTCTCTCCCTCTTGGCAGCGGTGCTCCACTATTCCGCAATTTTCAAACGCTCATTCCTCCAGGCGGTGGTGCCCTGTTCCTCCCCTTTTCTAATTTTTGAATGCGGATAGCTTTTGTGCTTGCGGATAATCAATTTTAAAAAATAATGCTTGCAAATAGTAAAAATTACTACTAACCAAGTCTGTGGTGCTAATATCAACGCCTTTTTTACAAGACAAGCAAATTTATTACAGATTTACTTCTTTTTTTATACAAGATTGTTACATAGAAGATTTTCCCCAAAAAGACACTTCTTTCAACACTCTCACTCACAGTTTTCTCTCTCAGTAGTTTTCAATTTGTCTGCATTTATGTTTGCTTCATTAAATAAAAGTTCTGTTACTTTTTATTTTTTCAGTGTTGAGTTCGCACACATCAAATTTAGGATGTTTAAAAAATGACTTAAGACTCACTTAGGATAAAATTTCTTTAGAATAGTGACCGCACGCCTTATCAATGCTCAATTTCTTAATATCATTTCTTGCATATTTGATTTACATTTCTAGTCTGTTTTTAATATGAAAAAAGGGAAAATAATTCTATAAATATTCTCCATTTAGCACGGTGGTGTTGTCGGTTAAATTATCATTCCTTAACGCTCACCTAAAGAACTTCATCCTCTTTTATGTTCAAAGAGATGATATTTGTTAGGTGATCCTTAACGAATGACGGTTTAACCCATGCATTTATGACCGCCACCACTGTGCCAAACAGAGCCTAAAACCAGAGGACTCCATGCATTTGATGGTCCTACTTTCAAGGTCACGACCACCTTAAATTTTCTCATTTAATATAATAACATAGAAGACAACAATGACAATAAAATAATTGAAATATTTCAAAACGTTTAAGAAAAATAACTAGATGTCATAACGGAGCTGCTGAATGCTGAGCCGGGCCACCTGATTGTATTTTGCATTGGAGCTATTTTAACAAAGCCATAAAATCAACTGGAAGGAGTTAATAAATATTAGTAGCTTCAGAAATTATTTTCGTTCCAGATCAGGTCTGATCCAGGAGAGTTAAGTAGATGCGCGTGCGCACATAACTCTATGTGCGCAGTGCAAGTGGTTCATCCAATCTGTCATTCAGCTGTTGTGAAAAAAAGGGCCTTTAAAAAAAGCAAAAAAAAAGACGAGCGATAAAGGGCTTAGATTTCTCCCCGCGCACAGCTCCTATGCGTCGAGCACACCAAAAAATGAGTCCTGATCCAGAGAGCCTGTTGCTTTAGCAAAGTCTGTTTATTTCCACTCTGCGGATCTGGAGCTCCTGAAAATCACAACCATAAGCAAACGATATTTAATGTCATTATTCCAGGAGCCAACGAAAGGAAGCTAATCTGGACCGAACCATACATACATGAGTAGGAGAAATTGAAAAAGAAGTAAATATGTCGAGGACGAAAATAAATTCCAATATTAAAAGCATGTCGTCTTTGACCAGATTAGGAAGTGGAGAGATATTAGGGGGTTAAGAGAGAACGAGCGAGCGCGAGCGAGCAAGAAACCATAAGAAGGGAGAATGAGACTATTGATCTATGGATGTACCTAATTACAATCTTGTAGGTCTATTTATAGACTAAACCATGGCCATTATGTTGATAAAACCACTCTAGTATCGCTTAATATGAACCTAATCTGGAGACCGAGTGACACGGGATAGGCCGTGTGACTTGAGTGCGCCGCCACTAATGTGACTCTCGGTGCGGTGATGCAAGATGAACTCGAGTGAAATGCAGCTCAAAGGAAATGCAAAACGGATTTTAAAATTTTGTATCCGGAAATAAAATCTAGCGGCGTCGATTGTATAGGCGAGGCAAATTAACACAGAGCGAATATTAATTTTCAGATACACAAGTAAATCACGCTCGATTACCCACGAAGCACTTTCAATCACAAATTCTACGAATTAGGTGTATAAGATAAAAAAAATACGACACAATTACGCTAAATGCATCGAAACACCCAAACAGGTATGCAGTTTTCCAGTAGTTAACAATGAAGAAAATAAGACGAGTACAATAATACCTTACCAAGTAAAGTAGATCCGGCAATGGCGGTAAGCGTGTCTCCACGAGATGCTGGATGTGGTTATGTCGGAATCAGAAAATGAAGGTGGTTTCAGTAATGGATGTTGTTGATTTTTGGAGAGGGATGTTACTGTTGCTGGCAGTGGTACGCGACAGAGGCATGGGAGAGGTAGTAATATTATAGTTGTGGTGCCTGAAGGGTTCGTGCAAGGAGGGGGGAACACAGGTGACACACCATCCAGGAGGCTAGCAGGCGAGTGATTTCTGGGTAGGTACAGTGATGGTAAAGGTAATTGGCGCTGGGGAAGAAGGGTTTTACAGTGGAGTGGGTGGTCGGACGTCAACCAGTGGTTGGCGGGGTGATGCACAACTAGGACTAGGGAGGGGAGAAGTGTTGCAGAAGAGGAACGAAGACAGGCCGCCAAAGGCTGCTCGATTTCGTTTCCATCAGGAGGATGAAGGTAACGAGGGCAATTTCAGCGGCGTAAGCATGAAAACGACTGGAATTTGGCAATTGCAGGGAGGGACGGGACGATCATGCCCATCGGGGTTGGAACCAGGCAGCAGCCTAGGGCGCGGGCGCTCGGTTGGAGGTTGTAGCCTTTTTCGCCAATGATACCGGAGATGGGCAGGAACACGATGAGCCTTGAAATTCGGACGGAGGGATGAGATGAATAGGACGTGGGATTGAGGGAGAGAAATTTGTCTCATTGGAGTAATGGAGGAATTAAAAAAAAACTACCAAAGATTCACACCTTGGGCTCGCGGCATCGCACCACGAACAATTGCCGGTCTGGAACCGCTCACAATACAAGCAATGAAAATAAACTGTAGCACCCACCCCTATTTATAACAAGAGTGGATGGTTTGACACCAGACGTGAACGACTATGATTGACCGTTACGCTCGAGATCCTAAAACACCAAAATAAAATAAAATAAAACATAAAAATAATAGCGCGACGAGTCGGACGCTCTCGCGGTCTCGGATCGCTGATCCGATCATAATTTGAGTACTTCTGACGGGCCTCATTCAACTTCTCACTAAAGTAAGAAACTGGATGGTCTTCCTGGCTCAGCACTACGCCGATCCCAACGCCAGATGCGTCGCAGGCTACCTCAAACACCTTGGAGAAATCGGGCAATCTCAACACAGGTGCGGTCGTCAGTTATTCTTTGATCTCATTAAAGGCGTGAGTGGCGACAACTGTCCATTGAAAATCTCCCTTCCGTAGTCAGCTCGTGAAGGGAGCCATAATGGTGATAAAACCCCGAACAAACCTCCTGTAGAAGGTGGATAGTTCGTGGAAACTACGGGCCTAAGTGATAGTGAAGGGAATGAGCCACTCATGAATAGATCGGATCTTGTCTGGGTCAACAGACATGCCAGACACTGATATGATGAACCGAAGGAAGTGCATGAAATCAGTCAGGTAGGAACACTTCTTCAAGTTCACATATAGCTTCTCCTTTTGGAGAACATCAAATACGAGCCTCAGATGGCTCAGATGGTCATCAGAAGAGTGACTATAGATCAAAATATAGTCAAAGTAGACGACCAAGAATTTGCCTATGAAGGGCCGAAAGATCAGGGTCATGACCCGCATAAAGGTGTTGGGAGTGTTGGACATCCCAAATGGAATGACCAACCACTCATAAAGACCATCTTTGGTCTTGAAGGACACCTTCCACTCATCTCGCTCACGTACTCTGATCTGGTGGTACCCGCTGCGAAAATCGATCTTCGAAAATAACTGGGCACCAGCCATCGTATCAAGTAAATCGTCCAACTGGGGGATGGGAAAACGATACTTTATAGTAATCTTGTTGATAACGCTATTATTAATACACATTCTCCAACTCCCGTCCTTCTTCGGGATGAGAAGGGCAGGGACTGCGCGCGGGCTCAGACTCTCTCAAATGAATTGCTTCCTCATCAACTCATCAATTTGCCGCTTGAGCTCAGCATGCTCATCCGGTAATGTGGTAAGTTCGGGAGTGCAGCTCCCAGTGTCAAATCTATGGCATGCTAAGTGTCTCGTAATAGAGGTAACTCATCGGGGAGCTCATCCGGGATGAGATCAACATAGTCATCCAGAAGTCGTCGGACCACAAGTGATGGCTCAGGAATCTCTGTAGGGCTCTCAGAAGCCATGGTGGCTGCCACTACGTAAAAGATACCGGCGTTGACACTCTTTCTAATAAATTCGCTGCGACGTAGGATATGCAGTGGTCTCAATAAGCTCGTACTACTAGGAAGCACGACCTTCCCTGAGGATTTCTCCTTGGGTTTGGTTGGTATCAATGTGATCTTACGACCCTTGTCATAGAATACATACATGTTCGAGCTACCGAAACACGTGACATCATGGTCGTACAGTCAGGGTCTCCCTAAAAGAACGTGGACGACATCCATAGGAATGACATCACACCAAACATGGTGCTCAAATGAAGTGAGAGTGATCGTAACTAGGCACCTCTGGGTGACCTATATCGTAGTCACCTGCATCCGCTCTAATGCTCGCTGGGCTACGATATTCACACAACTCCCGCTATCTATGGCTAGCTTACAAAAACAGCCTGCACTGGCGAAATATGTATAAAAGATCGTTATACGAAGCCAATCCTCATCAGTACGGGGGGTAGAGGAGACGTCGTATAACACTTAACTCTAGAGAGCGCTCAACATCACTCTCCCAACCGTCCTCAATGGTGGCAACAATATCCCCATCAGCGATCTCCTCAACATCAACATTGGGTTCTCCTTCGTCAACTAACAGATTTCTCGTAGGACATTGGGCCACAAAATGGCCCCTGCCCGAGAACCGATAGCACTGGATGTTCCCCGAATTGGGGGCCGTGGAAGGTCCAGTGGAGGCAGCCATGCCCTTCGTGCCCATGGGAGTACGAGAGGGCCCTGCAGGGATTGAAGTGGCTAGTGGTGGCCTCCTAAATGTGGACCCGTCTGCCTTGGAAGAAGTCTGACGGGAGCTAGAAAGTCCCAGGTACTGCTCGTACTCGAGGGTTATCTGATAAACTGGCTCGACCATCTCTAACGGGTGGGGAATAAGTTCCCAACATAATTCTGATCTCAGCCCAGTACGAAATCGGGCAGCGGTGGCAGTAGTCTCCTCTCGCAGATCACTCCTCACTGCTAACTCATTAAATCGAGACATGTACTCCGCTATGGATTGCGTGCTCTGGCGCAATGCAAAAAGTTGATCTAGCAACTGATCCAGATAAGAGGCGAAAAGGTATTTCTCCTTCAGTCGGTGTTTCGTGTCTTCCCAATGAATAATGAGATGATACCTGTCTCGTTGCAGAGAACTCTCTAAGCTGATCCAATAAATCTTGGCAGGACCGACAAACTTCATTTTCACAAACCTAACACAACGCTCATCACTCATATCATACCATCGAAAGTGGGAGCATTAATGTGTAGGCGACGGGTAATATCGTAATCAACATGTGGTGCTCGACGTGGCTTGGGATAATCATCGAAGTAATCATCCGATTTGTAGTCATAATGGTCCCGAGCTCTATCCTATGGAGCTGGACGTCGTGGGAAAGCAGGTGCAGGCTGACGGACTGGAACGTAATCAAGAGGTCCCTTTTGGTGTAGAGCAGATTATCGAAGTGGAACGACCTCTCGTGGTGGTTGATTCCTACCACGCACGTCTTGTGGTGGGAAGGCAACCCGTCCTTCTTCAAAGGGTACATCAGGTGGAGTGGGTGAGTTGTCCATGCTTTGGGAAGTGGAGTGTTCTCACTGAATCTCAAGGGCGCTTACGTGGGTGTGGAGATCTCCATATAGTGTTCTCATTTGATCAAATTGATCTAACATCATGCGTTGGAACTCCGTTTGTGTCAACTCCGAATTGGAGTTAGTGGCTCTCTCGACGGTTAGATTTGGGTCAGACATGGTTTGACGGTAAGACCTACCACTACATAACATGCAAGTTCCCTAACCTAGCTCTGATACCAAATTTGACTCTCAGTGTGGTGATGTAAGATGGACTCAAATGAAATGCAAAATAGATTTTAAAATTTTATATCCGGAAATAAAATCTAGCAGTGTTGATTTTACAAGCACTATAAAACTTGGAATGAAACTTTAAGAAAAGGCATGATGTACTTAGGAATTAATGAGATTATGACACAAGATAGGGCACAATGACGACAAAGGATCCATAGAGCCGACCCCACTATAGTGGGGAAAAGGCTTGAGGGTTGTTGTAGTGTTGATTTTATAAGCGAGGTAAATTTAACACTTGGCGAACATTAATTTTCTGATACACAAATAAATCACACTCGATTACCCACGAAGCGCTTTCCATCACAAATTCCACAAATTAGGTGTATAAGATAAAGAAAATAGATACAATTACACTAAATGCAACAAAACACCCAAACAGGTATGTAATGTTTTCCGATAGTCAATATTGAAGAAAATAAGATACGTACAATAATACCTTACCAAGTAAAGTAGATCCGGCAATGACGGTAGGCGTGACTCCATGGGATGCTGGATGTGGTTATGTCGGAATCAAAAAATGAACGTGGTTTCAGTTATGGATGATGTTGATCTTTGGAGAGGGACGTTACTGTTGCTCGCAGTGGTTCCACGATAGGGGAATGGGAGGGGAAGAAATATTGTAGTTGTGGTGGTTGACGGATTCAAGTAAGGAGGGGAAACACAGGCGATGCACCGTCAAGGAGGCTGGGATGAAGCATGTGAGTGATTTCCAGGTAGGTACAGTGATGGTAAAGGTAATCGGCGGTGGTGAAGAAGGGTTTTACAGTGGAGTGGGTGGTCAGATGTCAGTCTGTGGTTGGCGGGGTGATGCACTAGGACTAGGACGGGGAGAAGTGTTGCAAAAGAGGAACGAAGACAGGTCGCCAAAGGCTGCTGGATCGCATTCCCGTCGAAAGGATGAAGGTGACGAGGGCAATTTCAACGATGTAAGCGTGAAAACGATTGCAGGGAGGGACAAAATGATCAGGGCCGTTGGGGTTGGAAGCTGGCAGTGGCCTGGGGCGTGGGACGCTCGGTTGGAGGTTGTAGCCTTTTCCGTCGATGATACAGGAGATGGACAAGCACACGATGAGTGTTGAAACCGTCGTGGAGGGCTGAGATGAATAGGACGTGGGATTGAGGGGAAAATTTTGGCTCACGGGAATAAAAGAGCAATTAAAAAAAACTACCAACATCGCTCATTGGGCTCGCGGCGTTGCACCACGAACGATTGCCGGTCTGGAATCTCCCACAATACAAGCAATGAAAATAAACTGGAGTCACCGCCCCTATTTATAATAAGAGGAGGCGGTTAGGCACGGGGCGTGAACATCGCTCCTTGGGCTCGCGGCGTTGCACCATGAACGATTGCCGGTCTGGAATCTCCCACAATACAAGCAATAAAAATAAACTGGAGCCGCCGCCCCTATTTATAATAAGAGGCGGTTAGGCACGGGGCGCTTATGATTGGCCGTTACGCCCGAGACCCTAAAACACCAAAATAAAATCCAAGAAAATAAAATAAATACCTAAAAATAATAGTGTGACGAGCCGGACGCTCTCGCGGTCTCGGATCGATGATTCAATCATCGCCTCTTGTGCGAATAATATAAAAAGTAGGCCCTCCAACATGCGACCCGTAGTCTGATGACGATCTCCCTCAGCTAGGCTAACCCGAATAGGACGGGCTCAACCCAACCTAAAATGAGGCGAGGGGGTGATTGAGAGACTCTTACGCCATGGATGTCCCAAATCACAGCTTGTAGGGCTATTTATTGGCAAAATTAGGCCGGTAAAACCTCTCTAATACTAGACTATGGATCTAATCTGCAGACCGAGGCTAACCAGGATTAGACTGGCTGAAACCAGTCTAAAATGGGGCGAGGGCGCTGATCCATTACCTGACGCAGTATTTTAATAAAATAAAAATATAATAGATGAAAAAATATATAAAAAGTGTACAAGTGGAAACATTCTGCATTAGATGTAGCTAAAAGTAACCAGCGGCAAAATGAAGTTTGTAATGAGTATTGTTACCAATTGAAGTTTTAAGTAGTCCTCACATCAAAAAAGGCCAATATTAACTGCATCCCTAATTTGATTACCCGCACCCTAGGATTTTTTTTAAATTTAAAATCTCTCCTGGACTAAAGATTGGGCTCAATGGCGACAAATGATTCATATAACCGACTCCACTATGGTGGGATCAAACCTTGAGTGTTGTTGTTATAAAATCTCTCCTAGGACGTGGCTATCCGGACCCCACAAATAGAAAATTTCATGAGCAGCTCGAACACCATATTCCTTCCTGGACAGCTGCCATTGTCCCATTACTCCGGTGATCGCTCCGGACAACTCCGACAAACCCCCTTCGCCCGGTTGCCCCGCCCTCCGATAGTGGTTGCCCTCACTGTTTCGAGTTGTAAGGTATGGCCGGCGGTCCTCCTTCCCCCCTCAATGATGTATTTTTCTTGGGTTTATGTGATCCAAAACTTGTAGCCAAAGTATAGAGAGATTGTGCTGAGGTTTTGGGGATTTTTTTCATCTTTACCGCTACTACCTAAGTTTGGTATTTTTCGGAACATTAAAATATCCGTGTTATCAAATTTTAATTTTAGAAATAAACTTTACTTGAAACTGATTTTAGAAGGGGAGCCTTGGCGCACCAGTTTGAGGTGTTGCCGTGTCACCTTGAGGTCACGGGTTCGAGTCATGGAAGCAGCCTCTTGCAAAAATGCAGGGTAAGTTTGCATACATTTCACCCTTGGGGTGGGACCTTTCCCTGGACCCTCGTTGCGCGGGGATGCTTCGTGCACCAGACTGCCCTTTTTAGAAATCAACTTTACTTGATTAATATTAAGTTTCTTTTATATGTTTAGAATCAAGTAATTCTATGGATGTGCTCATCTGTGTTTCTTTATTAGACTTTTACAACATGGATGAGTTTCCAAATGAACATATAAATTTTTAGATTCAAGTGGCTATATTTCATGGAGTTGACTTGAAGTGGAAGGAATTTTTTGTTGTGATAAGAACTTGAGCCTAACAAAGGATTGCAGACAGCCAAAATAAATTTGCAGTTAACAATCACCTGCAAATAAAGTTGGTGAAACTTTCTGACATGAAATGGATGAGGTGACGTTCCCATCTTTCATTTGTAAATGTTTGATCAAATTGTGATTCCTTCATCAAATTTGCTGAACTCAGAGATTCGCTTGCACACTTTGTTGAGCTGCTGGCTGCAAAAATGCCGAGATGTGCACGGGCCACACATGAGATAAATGACGTTTCCCAAGGGCCTTACGTAAACATTGTCTTCCCGCCGGAGCTGCTGTACCAGAGAACTTATTTGGAGTGACGCGTACCTACAAATGGAAGGTAAAAATTAAGTTAAAAGGGATGTATTATTTAGAATATGATCTTTAAAGATTAAACTTTATGAGACTTGTTGTGATCATATGGGGCCTTGACCAATTATTTGGGACCTGCTTTATGGTCCTGGAATGTATATAAAAACCCATAATAAAAACTTATATTAATGATCACCCTAGAGAGGACCATGATGCTCCTCTCCGTCCGGGATTAGAAGATGATGACCCTGCAGGGTCGGGCCCAAATAACTGATTACTGAGACGACAGATACCCTTAGCATTACCTGGATACTAGTAATGATGAATGAAATGAACAAATGATATAGAAGATCATTGCTTACTAATTACTGATTGAACAAATGATATTAGAAGATCATTACTTACTGATTACAGGTTATTGATTACTGTTTACTGATCACCTACTTTAATTACAGAATACCTGCTTTAATTACTGCTACTGTTAAAATAAATAGAATATGATTCAAAGCATATTGTTACTAGTACTTTACGTTTGCATGTACACTTTAAATTCTCACTTAGTTTTTATGACAAATAGTTTTTAATATAAAATTTTGAAGGGGTCCAGCGACCCCAGTAGAAAGGAGCCGAAGAAAAAAAAGAAAAAGAAAAGAGAAAATTAGTATAAGTTGAGGGTGAAACTCAATAGTACGGATTTCATAAGTGATTGAGGTGCATCACAAGTGGTGTCGGGACCCGGAGTGTCCTGCGTGCAGGACTGACTAGATCAAGATGTATACTTATATAGTTAAACATATGATCTCCATTGTATATTGTATAGTTGTGCCGTAGACGGTAGATCATTATGTTTATGCATGTATTTCCAGATCCGGGACATGATATTGTATAATTAAACTTTTAATAAATGATTTTTTTATGTGCATATTTGATATTCAATGTGATTGTATTTACTGTGTTGCGTTAAAATGAAATTCAAAACTCTGATATATGAAGTCTACTTTAAATTGTTGCGGTCTGCAGACCGTTACAACCCAGCAGTGTCTTGTGCCGACCAGTCTTGCATTTTTCGAGGATAGTGTGTGGTGAGATGTCATTCTAATGGACGCAACTCACATTCTATTACGAAGACCTTGGCTGTACTACCGCGATGTCATGTGTTTTGGCTAGTCGAACGTGTTTATTCTAAGACGAGGGTTGTAAGATCACCCTCTCATCAACCCAACCTAAGAATCGTCCCAATGATAGGATTGAGTCTTCTCCTCGAGATCCCTTCTAATTTTGAGGAGCGAGTTTCTGATATAGAGCAACGATTCTGACATTGTCTATGTAGTGGCCGCCACCCAGGTATCCGAGATCCCTAAAAACATCCCTGAACCCCCACATTTATATTCATCGCGTTTTAGCTACTTATTCTAATATTATACCCAATGAGCTCCCTGATGAGTTACAAACCACAAGGGACATCCAACATGCGATTGATCTCATACCGGGGGCATCTTTGCCCAATCGTCCTCACTATCTTATGAACCTGATCGAGTATGTCAAGTTGAAGCAACAGGTGAATAGTCATCTCAAGGAAGAATTTTATTTGGAAGAGTGCACGTCCATGCGTTGTTATGGACAAGGATGGATGCTAGCGTATGTATATAGATAGTTGTGCCATCATTAAGATCATGATAAAAGTCTCGTATTCGCAAACCTCGCCTGGATTAATTATCGGATGAAATGACTGGTGACCAAATCATTTTGAAGATCTACCTACATAGTGGGTTCCACTAGATCAAAATCAGAGAGGGCGATGAGTGGAAGATGATTTTCAAGAGTAAGGATGGGCTTTACGAATGTCTAATTATGTCATTTGGCTTCTCGAATGCTCAAGCCATTTTATGAGAGTGATGACCTAGGTTCTACAATAATACATGGGCAAGTTCGTTGTCGTCTACTTTGATAACATACTCATATATAATCGGACTGACAATAAGCACCTTCATGTTCGACTGTCATTTGACATCCTCCACAAGTACTTGTATGTCAATTTGAAGAAATGTCTCTTTCTTTCGACTTTTGTGCATTACCTTGGGTATAGTGTGTTTGTCTCGGACATTTTTGTTGACCATGACAAGGAAAATTAATCCGCAACCATTCCAACGAGCATCCATGAGGACCACAGTTTGCACAAACTTATCAGCCTCTATTGAAGGTTGATCAAGGGTTTCAATAGCATTATAACCGCATTATGATATTCCTTCGAAAAGGCGATTTATGAGGACGAAGGCGAGCAGGCAGGCATTTGAGGAGATTAAGGACAAGCTATCTTCAACCCCCTGTCTTGAGATAGCCTGATTTTACTAAGGTCTTCGAGGTTGCCTGCAACGGGTCAAGAGTAAACACTACATGGAGTACTTGGCCAAGAGGGTCATCTAGTGACTTACTTTAGTGAGACATTAAATGAAGCCCATAAGAAGTATTCCAACTTAGATCGTTAGTTCAACGCCTTAGTCTAGGCCTTACTTTATTGGCGACATTACCTCCTTTCGAAGGAGTTCATTCTATATTCAGACCACTATATATGAATTCGTAGAGGACGTTAAGTCATCGTCACATGAAGTTGGTCTAGTACTTGCAAGAATTTTATTAAGTTCTCAAACACATAATTGGTGTTAAGAATACACCCACATATGTTTCGAGTTGCTAGGTTAACCTTCAACAAACACTGAGAATGAGAGTGGTCGAAATTGAGCTAATGATTAAAGATTATCCCACTTGTCCGAATTTTGACGAGATCTATTTTTCCCTTAAGAGAGGTCCTCCTAAACCTATGATGGCTTAATGATCACAGAGTTATTGATACTAAGGCTCTCACCTATGCATCCTCGGACATCCTACCAAGATTATTTGATTTAGGAGCCACTTTGAAAGTGACAAAACGATAACGTTGGTTGAGGGCCATTTTTACTGGCCGAGCCTGAAGGACATGACATGTCATTCGTCCCTGTTGTATCTGCTAGAAGGGCAAGGGTTTGTGGCAGAATACTAGACTATACACACCTCGCCAGTCCCTCACCAACATGGGTCAACATTAGCATTTATGAGCACGCTGTGGAAAATTGATGGCGTCACCAGAGAGGAGGTTGGAGATGGAGATGATGGTGGAGATGTGAGGATACTATGGAGCCAGAACTGCGACTACCTAAGCGAGGTGTGCTTGAGAGAAAAAAGAGAGAGAGCAACCACAATCTCATAACTCTGGATAGTCGATAGACTTCAATTCATGTATACTTCATTCATCCTCTAAGAGGCATTTAAATATGATTATAATACTTAACCATCAACTAGCAAATTAATGACAGTAAATGGCCCAACTAGCATATGACGTATTAATGACTCATTAAACAACTCAACTACCAATAACATATTAGTTGACTCAAATAACAATTAACATAATAATGACACATTAATAGACTCAACTACCAATAACACATTAATGACTCATTAATTAAACTAGGCACGAAAACTCGTAACATGATAATTAGGCGAGAAGGCCTATTATAGCCCATTGATCTTTTGAATTGAAGTTGCCCTCAAACTTGAATAGGGCTCTGACAGTTTGACTATCTGGTTCGTTCATTTCTCGCTAGAATAGCTGCTCATAGCGTGCTTGCAGAGCCGAGGATCCCTTGAACGACGAGCCACTACCATGCTTAATGATAACGCAAATGATGGTGATGCTGACGAGGGATCGTTGCTTGTGTAGAAACAGAATCAACAAACTTAGTGTGTAGTGGCGATGATCCTGGAGGCTAGGTGATTGTGTTGTAAAATCCGGTACACAACTCAGGCAAAGCTATAAATCACAAGGTAAACAAGAAACATAAGCAATAAAAATAATCAAAAAACTCATCGATCCCCACACAATTTTATATATCAATAAAATGCAAACAGATACAAAAAGGAGAGAAAGAAATGACCGTTCAGGGGAATGTCATGGATGCTCCAGACACGCACGATTCACGGGTAAATCTAATTCCTGGACTACAATCCGCCTAAAGGACGCACAAGGTTTACTGAGAACCTTCGACGTCCAACCCTCGCCACCACCAGAGAGGAACACACCGTCGAGGCAAATTGCACACACACATGTTTTCAACACCAAGCCCACACCACTCTTCCTCCAAGGACGACGACAAAACCAACCTCTGACACCGGCGGATATCTGCTCCAAACCGGCGGCCACACCGCCCTTGAACAACACACATGCGGCCCTCCTCCCTCACAAATGACAGCAAATAGGAAAGGGGGCTTCACGCTCCTACAAGGACGATCAAAGAGGCGGTGATACCTCCTTCGTAAGGTTGGCCAACTCAACCAAGACTGACGGCTCCTCCGCTTCACACAAACAGGGACACGACACCTTCACCGGGAACAGGCAGCTCCTCCCTCGCGCGAACCAGAAGGACAGGAAGAGGCTCTCCTCGCGCGAAAACACGTGCGGTGGTTCCTTCTGATCGTAGGGGATCAGTGTCTCCTAAGCGGGTGCTCTAATTTGGTATATATCCCAGGCGGCTCCAATAAGGGTTATTAAAGCCTAGGTCTCAAATGAGATAAAAAATTGAACTCGATTCAGATCTGAACCAACAAGCCAATAAATCACCACCTTGGTTCAGGATCCGAAGCCACCACCTGCACGAAGCACTCTCTGAACAAATCATCAACTATACTAAGCACTACCTGCACATAGCATCAACTGCGCATAAAACCACTGCACTAAGCACATCCCCAAAGACCTGAGGAGTCAGCAGACATGCTCCAGTCGAGTCATCCTTACTCAGCCTCAACCTCTGAATGTCGACACTAGATCGCTGAATCTGACTAGTCTAGTCAGACTGCCAGAAGGATGATCCCTGCACCACCTCGACCATCCACTCCATCAGCAGCAAAAAACATGGGTGCACCACCACACATTGTGGTCCCCATCCTCCGGTACAGACAACAGCGTTGCTCAGCTGGCATAAGCACAGTGTGCCATCGCGTCACCGTCAGAACTCCACCTCTCGCTGCAAACTGCATCCTCTAGAGTCCAATCTGCCCATCGATATCAAATTCCTACGCAGTTTGGGTACCAGGTGTACCCGTTCAAGCCTACGCACTACTTCATCATGCATCCAGATATCCACTGTCCCTGTCCCGGTGATCTCATATGTTGAGCCGTCACCCAGAAAGATTAACCCAGACGTCACCTCCAGTGCACTGAACATCCCTGCATCTGAACAAAAGTGTTGTGAAACACCAGAATCTAATATCCAGCTATCAGAGTCACTCTGACTCTCAGTGATGGTAAGAGCGTCATCACTCTCCTCTGACAGGGCTAGTGTCGCCTTGTCAGCACTCTGGGCATCCCCAGAACTCTGCGCACGCTCCAGACAATTCCTCCTGATAAGACCGCTCTGCCTTCAGTGGCAGCATGTCACTGCCTTCCTAAATGTGGATCTAGACCATGCACTCCCAAATCCCTTCACGAATTGCCTCCCACATCGTCCTCCTACTGCCAAAGCATGCTCACCCCCAAGAGTGGGGTTCGACGGTATCAGACTGGACAGTAACAAAGATGTGATCTGCTCCACGTCTATGATTTCTTTCCCATACAATAGTGTGGTTTGCATATACTTGTACGACTATGTGAGCGAGGTAAGAATCAATAAGGTCTTGTATTCTTCCTCCACCTTCACACAACCCACATGTAGTTGGTTGAGAAGGTCATTGAACACGTTGAAGTACTCCTGCAGGTTGTTTCATGCATTGGCGTCGTGGTGTTAATGTCATGTATTGGCACATATCCATCAATTATGTCAGACAGTACAACAAGGGATACCCGATGTCGTGCTTAAACTTCTTGGTGTCGTACTTAAACGACTTGGGTCGTCATGAAAATACACATCAGTTCCATAAGCTTACTTGTTTGGTGTGTGGCTTCCCCATGTTATTGATAATGGTAGACAACATAGTGATTGAAGCATGATAATAGGATTAGCTCACTGAACAACTATGATATCATGTTGTTATAAGGTCGCCTAGAACGTTGATGGAGTCGCCAAAGAAGTGACTGGAGGAGGAGATGCTGATGGAGATGCGCGAATAATATGGATTGAGAACCACAACTATCTAAGTAGGGTGGACTCGAGATTGAGATTAGGAGAGATAGAGAGAGAAAGCAAAAGAGAGGGAGAGTTACCATGATATCACACTTGGGATAGGAAAATAGACTTCAATTCATGCATACTTCACTCATCCTTTAAGGGGTACTTAAAATAGGATTAGAAGACTCAACCATCAACTAACATATTAATGACATACATTAAATGACCCAATTAACACTAACATATTAATGACATGCATTAATTAACTCATCTACCAGTAAGAAATTAATGACTCATTAATTAAACACGAAACATGATAATGTTATGGACCTCATGCCGTTGGTTATCTAGTATTATGAGTCATATTATATCAACTTGTATTGTATCGTCTTTCTTGTATTAGTTGAGTCGTGTTTTATATTTTTATGCAGCTTGTTGTAATTACAGGGTTACCCCGAGGGACTTGATATATATATGTCTTTAGTCCTTGTATGAAGATTTAAGTAATGAAATATGAATGTTCTTTTATCTCTCTAAAATTCCTCTCTCTCTAACCCTCTTCTCCTCTAGGATTTTCCCTCTCATCTCCTTCTCCAAGCTTCTTCTTCTAACTTCTCCTCCTCTACCACCATTCTAGGGTTTTCCCTTGTATCCCTGACCTCAAACGACCTCAACGAAACAAGCTCATAACATCTTGGTATCAGAGTCATTCTTCCTCGACTCAGTTATTTTCCGTTGCTTCACACCGCCTCCGCCACAGTTTCATACCATCTGTTAACGATGACAGAAGCTCAAGTTGGGTACGCGCCGAAGCTGACGTCCAACATCCAGCTCTCTGTTAACGTCGTCAGAAGAAGTACACAACCTGTAAGCTTCCAGCGCCGCTTGAGCCCTCTCCTGCTTGCCTCGAGCCCCCTAAGCACGACGCATTGTCTCTCTTCGACGACAGCTACCTCCAACAATTCCTCATCAATCCTCACAGCGACCCCTTCCCATCTCTAATCGACGACAACTACCTCCTCCCACGCCTCTCTGCTCCTTCGACAAACATCGCCCAAGCCGCACTCAAGCTCCCTGCGTGATTCTCTCCTGACGATCGCCTTCTGTCGATCCCTGTTGCTCTTCCTGCGCCCAAGTCCATCTCCCTCATTGTCAACAGTGTACCATGTGTCCTTGTGGTCGATCCCTCTCCTACTTGTTGTTTTTCTTCCCACGCGACCGTAGAGCACGTCTTCTCTGCGTCCATTCCTCCGTACAGTCCATCGAAGCCCTCGACGCGTGCATCAGCCCTCCCCGCACCCATCGAGCCCCATCCCATCCAAAAATCGTGCCCCATCATTCCTCGGGCAGCGCATCCTTTTCTGAAGTATATCTCAATCCCTTTCATTCAAGCACCTCCCCATGTCCTACTTTTAATTCCTCCTCGAGCCCCTCAATCCCAGGCCTGATCTTTTTCCTCCTGTTTTCTACTTCATTGTTTAATAAATTAATTCATCTTGGATTAATTAATTAATTAATTCATTTGATGAACATTAATATTAGTGTCGCGGATGCGGCCATCCTCCACTCGATGTTGGTGAAGTGGTAAACGTCATTTCAGGACTTCATGTCTCGTTTCAACTCCAAGCTTGACCAACTGGAGAGGTCGACACACTTTGGAGTTCTATCCCCTTCGGCGTAGTCGACATCCCCACCAGCGCACCTTGACACCCCTTTCATAGCAGCTTGGCCAGTTCCACCCCCACCTCTTGTCGCTCCACCTGCGCCCCCGACCACTGTCTTGCCGGTTCCTCCAGCCTATGTTGTCAAAGGCGCAAGGCACACTGAGGCGCAAAGGGCCCCAAGAGCCTAGGCGCAAGGCGCAGACGCGTGCCTAAGGAACATGAGGGGAAAAAATGGGCGATAAAGGAAATTGAGCGAATTGAGCAAAAATGGGAGCCTAATTCGCTCAATTTCAGCAAATTGGGCGCCCAAGTGCGCCTAGGGGTGTCTCGGGTGCGTCTGATCATATTTTTGCCCATATCAATTTTTTTTTGAAAAAACACCTTGAAAGGCTCAGGCGCGCCTAGGAGCCTATAAGGCGCGCGCTGGCGCGCGCCCGGGGCACATCGCCCGCCGCAGTCGTGCTGAGGCGCGGCGGGCTGCGCTCGGTGCCTCAGGCGCGCCTAGGCGCGCGCCTTGACAACATAGCCTCCAGCCACGTCATCTTCCGCTCTGTAGGCCCCCCACTCTGTCGCCTCTGACCACATCGTTGCCTCTGCTGTCGACCACTTCGACCGCTTGGTCGTTGTTGTCTAGCACCGCACCACCGTCAACGCCGGACCCGTTCCCTTCGCCGATCAGGGTTTCTTCGGCCACCTTCCAACCGTTGTTCCCCATTGAATCTATGGTCCCGCAGGATCTATTCATTCTGCCGGTTGTTGTTCACTCGACCATCTTGCCATTTCCGCCTCTTGCCGCTCCGCCGGACCAACCGACCCCATTGCTTCAGCTGCTCGTCCTTTCGACACTGACACCGCTACACCTCACTACAAACGCTACCGTAACGCGCTACCAGGCTCTATTTTGGCACGAAATCAAGGATCCAGACGAGTCGAACATCCTGCTGGAGTTTGAGCTTGAGGACAAGCTCGATTTGAAGGACGGGTGGAGTGTTATGGACCTCATGTTGTTTGTTATCTAGTATTAGAAGTCTTAATATATGAACTCGTATTGTATCTTCTTTATTGTATTAGTCGAGTCATATTTTATGTTTTTATGCAGCTTGTTGTAATTACGGGATTACCCTCGGGGGCTTGATATATATATGTCCTTAGCCCTTGTATGAAGATTTAAGCAATGAAATATGAACTTCCTTTTATCTCTCTCTCTAACCCTCTCCTCCTCCTCTAGGGTTTTTACTTTTCCCTCTCATCCCCTTCTCCAAGTTTCTTCTTCTAACTTCTCCTCCTTTACCACCATTCTAGGGCTTGCCCTTGTATCCCCGACCTCCAACGACCTCAACGAAACAAGCCCATAACAGATAACTGTGTGAAGACCTACAACATCAATATGAATTTTATGCTCGAACTTTCTCACATTTTTAGGAAGCATGATCCCATATATGTTGTCGTAGACCATTTCTCTAAGATGAAAATTTTTGTTGCATGTAGTAAGACTGTCGACGTATCACACGTTGCGTCCATGTTTGTGAGAGACATCATTAGGTTACATGGTCTAACCAAGACAATAGTGTCTGATCGAGAAGTGCGGTCCATAAGCTACTATTGGAAGATGCTGTGGCGGAAGACGAGAACGACTTTAAAATTTTCATTTGTACCACCCTTGGACCGATGAGTAGATGGGTGGTTAGTCATATTCACCAATGCACTCATACGTCTTTAACATAATATTTCCCTAAGTAAAACAAGTACATAAACAAGCATAAATGCATGCTTTGACACATGCTGAAATGAAAATGCTTATATATATGTACGAACATACGCATAACATACATGTAATCACCATGAAATAGAGTAAAATAACATATCTAGGTATATATGCATGCATAAAATTCATGCAAAAAACATGAAATGGAAATTAATAGAACCATAATGTCCACAATAGTAGGATGACTGGGTACGGTTTATCTATCATAGCCTTAGCTAAAAAAAAAGTACCCCAAATCAAGGCCTGTTGCATGGAGTTCAATAGCACAAAGAGTTCCCAAGGATACAACTCTTTTCACAGAAGGAAATGATGATATCTGATGAACAAGTTTCATGTCCCATATCTGCATAGGATTCACACGCATAATAAGAATATTAAAATATGTTGGATTTTAAAGGAAATCATATATGCATTGAACCTAGCTAGAATAGTAAATCATTTAAATGAAAATTAGATAACAAACCTTGTAGCTTAACACAAATCAACCCAACAATAGAAAATTTAAAGTATAATGATTCGGATAAGAAACAGGAACCGACCAATAAAAATGCAGTCAGAAAGGTACTTCAGAATTACTTTAGATGGCACAGGAAAAAAGTGTAGACATGGTTTGAAAAGTTTTCAAAGCATAAAGGAGGAACAATTTGAATTAAAACTATTAAAGATAAAGTAATTGTAAATTGTTGGAGAAGGCCCATAAATAGTTTATTCATAAGCATTGTACTTAGCCCATGTGTTGGCCCATTAGGACCATTCCTCTCTTAGGTGGTGATTGGTTGGGAGGATATGCTCCGGTGCATTTTCGCAAAAATGGCGTTCCACCTAAACACACCATTTGTTTGGGCAGATTTGATCAACCGTGTTTCGCCCTTCTGCGGCTCGCTCCCTCTGCGGCTCGCTCCCTCCAGTTGAACGTGATCACTGTTTCGCCCTTCGCTCGCGTCTACTCTTCCCGGCGGAAGCCCCCCCCCCCAAACCGAGCACCCGATCTCGCCAGTCGACCGGATTTCTCACTGGAAAACGTTGTGTATCCACCTAGAAACCGCCGGTGACCATCCTTTTGCAAACAGGCAAGCCTATTCTCTCCCCATCGACGATGATCTCTTCCCGCCTGCATCTCCCCCATCAACGACAAGCTTCCACTTCTTCTCCCCCATCAACGACAAGCTCCTAAAACTCCTATCCCGCCAGATCTCTAGTAAGATCTCTCCCATGTCACAGACTTTACTAGATTTTTTGATTGGATTAGCCCTAGCCGGATCCTTTTGCAAGAATTCTTAGTTGTGTTTATATGACAATTAATTAATCAGTTTTTTGATAGGATTAGTTAGCCCTAGTCGGATCCTTTTGCACAATTCATTTGTTTGGGGTTTGTTGATCTAGCAAATGTGTATGTGAAAATGTGCATAAATGTGTATTTTTTAGTGAAAATGTGTAAGTGTGTGAGTGCACAAATGTGTATTTTTTAGTAAAACTGAAGTGTTTGTGTGTGTATAAATGTGTGTGTGGGCATGTGTGTGTTTGCATGTGTGTAAGTGTATGTGCGTGTGTTTAAATGTATACATTACGGGTCATATTATGGCGTTATTTAGTATTAATCATGGTTGTAGATGTCGGATATCGGGGACATGTCGGTTTAGGTTTTTTATGTCGGTTTTAATATGTCGGGGGATATATCGGGGATATTTCATATATCGGTTTTTAATATCTAATTATTTATATGAGTAATCATTTATAAATTTAATCATTTTTTTTTAATTTATATATATTAATATATTGATTATTTGATATTTATTGAACTCCTAAATTTATGAAACTAATATAAACATTTTGTGTTGCACTAGTAATAACGGTATAACACGTGAAATAAAACAAGAGCAAGAAAAATATTGGGAAGTTGTCGATGATAATGAAAGATAAGGAACATTTAGTCCATAATTCAAAGATCATGCATAATTAAAATCGATGACGGACTTGAGCAAGGAAGAAAGTCAGAGGAAGGTAAAAAACAATCTAAACAATGAAATAATTTTGGTCCATTGTCTATTAGACCATAACACTAATTAAAATAAATTGAAAAAAATCAGTCGATAAAATGTAGGGATATATCGGCCGATATATCGGCGAATATATCGGTTAATAACAGACATATCAAAAGATATATTCCAAAATGATATTTGCAAAAAAAATCGGAAACGTGTCGTTTTGTCTATGAAACATATATGTTGGCTGATATATCGGCCATGTCGGAGGATATCCACAACAGTGGTATTAATTATTTCTTAATATGTTTTTATTCCATCTTAGAGACGCGTCCTTATAGGGCGCCGTTGATTATGTCGTGTTTTTATGAAGGTGTCCTTTTTAGTCTCATGCTCATGTCTGTCGTTATTTCCTTATGTTGTCGATTGCAAGCCATATTTAAAGGACCCAGTGGGTCTTGTATTGGCATGAACGAAGAAAGTTTATTTTCCTCAACCCTAAAAGAGATCTTGGAAGCCCTCTCTCTCTCGAGCACGCCTCGCTTAGGTAGCCGCAGTCTGGCTCTGTTGTATCTCCGCCACCGTTATCTCCACCCCCGGCCACTCCTCCGACAACATTCAAGTAGACCCATAACAACTTGGTATCAGAGGGATCCTTCCTCCATTTCCTGTGTTCGCACCGTAAGCATCAACAAAGATCGTCAACACTCGTTTGGCCTTTCCGAAAGCCCGCAAGGAGTTGATACCCCGTCTGGGCCCTCCTCGCTGCTGCAACTTCCAACGTGATACTGCGACCCAATTCATTTGGACGTTGCTCCAACAGCACAGACGCAAATCACGCGCAACATCTCCCACGCAAGCCTCACAACTAGAGCTGTCACGGTTCCGGTTCGGTTCCGGTTCTACTAAAACCATGAACCGAACCACTAAGGTAACGGTTCTTCAAATTAGAACCAAAAACTTATTTGGTTTGACCGGTTTCGGTTCTGGTTCCGGTTCCAGCTTAATTTTTGGAACCGTCGTGTCAACGGTTCCGGTTACGGTTCAACAAGAATCAAAACCAAACCGACCACTACCGCTTCGGTCCGGTTCCATGCGGTTCGGTCTGGTTCCAATCGGTTCCAACTAAAACCAAAAGCAAGCTTGACAGAATGAAATAAAAGCGGGCTGCAAATAATAAAACTCAAAACATCGAAATAGAAATAATTATGTTGCGCACTTCTCTACGATCTTTTCCGCGATCGGTGGGATAGTATCAATTGCCTTCCTACCCGTGTAGACTTGCCACGAATTCTAGTTGGCTTGTGAACGTCTCATCGGCATGCTCAACCGTAACAACTGCCTACATTTAGTTGTCTTTCATGATTACTAATAAATAGTAGTTGTATATCTTTTATATTTTTTAAATAAAATATTTCAAAAAAATATGTAAGTAAAATTGAAAATATATTATATAACTGTATAAAAATAAAAAATGCACTGCAAAAATTTACTCCAAACCGCACCAATTTCAAACCATGTCATACGGTTTTTATGCGGTGAAGTTTTGTTTGGTCCAAAATCGATCCCCTTTAATGCGATTACGGTTTGGGTTCAAATTGCACCAACTTCACTTATGATAGTAAGTATAAATATTATAGATAAATTATAAAATTATAACAATATAATAATAATAATAATAAACGGGTTGCGGTTCGGTTCTACTTCGGTCCGGTTCGGATCGGGTCTAAAAATCTTGAAACCGCTTGAGACTTGTATGTTGCGGTTGCGGTTCCGGTTCCGGTTCGGATAATAAAATGTAAGAACCACACCCGGACCAATGTTGTTCACGGTTCCAAAATTCAAACCGGCACCCGAATAATTTGCGAACGGTTCGGTCCGGTTCTTTGCGGTTCCGGTTCGGTTCCGGTTTGGTTTGCGGTTTTCGGTTAAAGTGACAGCTCTACTCACAACGTCGTCCACGCGCCGCTCTTCCGCGACGTCTCCCACACGATTCTTCCGCTGCAACCCATATCCACTACCAAAGTTCATGCACCCACAATCAACCCTGACACACGCTTCCGCTAAGCCCTATGTACTTCGGTGAAGCATCCACCCGACCCGAGGATATCGGCGATGCCTTCCGGTCGCTATTTGACTCCCGTGGCACAGCCGATCGACATTGGCGCCATCCTCTTCTCCTTCCGATCTGATTGACGCTCCACGCACGGTTCCTTACCTTACTCCCAGCACGCGGGGCGTCCAAGAAGGTGTCGCTGCCACCATATTAAATAATCAAATTTGTTACACAACCATTGAAAGATGACGGGGCACTCGTGGAAACACAAATTCAGCTGCCTCCAACGACTCCAAGCACCCAATAACCCACTCCTCTCAGCAAGCAAGTCAACTGATGGGGCACTCGCAAGATTTTATGGCTGCTCTCCAAGACATGATGTAGATTATCATGACCGCCATGGAAGCACGCTTTCGGGATGCCGAAACCCAACATTGGGATGATATGGCCACTATCACTGCCAAGTTTAATGAGCTGACCGCCTCCCTTCCCGTTGTAACGTTGTTACTACTCCACCCACGGATCACGTTAGCAACAATCAAGTTCCACTACCGCCGATCATCCTCCATGAGCCGTCACCGCAGACACTCTAACGCCCTGAGGCTGCCATTCCGCCGCGTTATACCCGGTTGAAATTCCCCACCTACGATGGGAAAACAGATCCCTTGAGTTGGCTCACCAGGAGCGAATAATTTTTTGGTCATCAACAAACTTTGATAGCTGAACGTCTTCCTCTGGCCTCCTTCCACCTTCTTGACATGGCCTTGCTTTGAGTCACTCGTCTCCTCACTGATCAGCCTGGTTTGACGTGGGACGACCTCAAGGGATTTTGCAACCAACATTTCGGCCCTTGAATCCGCACTAACCCCCTCGGTGCCCTCACAACACTCCGCCAGATGAGCTTCGTGGACGATTATCAGGACCAATTTCAATTCCACAGAGATGTAGGTCGCCATCTTCACCGTCGGACATCACGAATGCGCAGCGACTTGATGTCGAGTTTGAGGCACCTCTAAACTTAGTGACTGCTATGAGTCTGGCCAGGCTATGTGACCTTCGCTTCCAACTGGAACAGGAGGTTTATTTGCCCACTGACACGAGCATTCAGCAAGGTCATTCTGAGGGATATCCAGCCCCACCAGCCCGTAAACTATCTCGGGACGAGATGATGGAATGACATGCCAAGGACTTATGTTTCAACTGCGACGGGCAGTAAACTCGCATCCATTTGCACAAATGACTTTTTTATTTGCACGTCGAGGAATCTGATGATGAGGGTATCGACTGACGTGGACACAATTGATCATCCTCGAGCTTGAAGACAATCTCATTTTGCAAGACGTTAGAGATGATACAAGGTCCTTTCATGGTGTTATTAAGAATTAATTATTTCTTAATATGCTTTTATTCCGTCTAAGAGCCGCGTCCTTAATTATGTCATGTCTTTATGAGGTGTCCTTTTTAGTCACATGTCCAAGCCTGTCATTATTTCCTTTGGCATTATTTCCTTTTGGTGTCGATTGTAAGTCCTATTTAAGGACCCACTATTTATATTGGCATTAATGAAGAAAGTCTATTTTCCCCAACCCTAAAAGAGAACTTGGAAGCTCTCTCTCTCTCTCTCTCTCTCGAGCACACCCCGCTTAGGGCAGTTTCGCTTTGTAGTATCTCCGTCACCATCATCTCCACCTACGGCAACATCCAAGTAGACCCATAACAATATATACGTGTATATGTGTGTGTGTACAAATATGTATTTTTTTAGTAAAATTGAAGTGTTGGATATTGTAATGTGTGGGTGTTTGCATGTATATGTGTATGTGTGTGTGAGTGTACAAATGTATATTTTTTTAAAAATGAAGTGTTGGTTATTGTATTATGAAACAAAATGTAATTTTTATATTTTTTGTGTGTTGGTTATCATTTTATGAAAAACAAAATTTCACCCAAAACTCCGTTCTATACGCAAACAACTTTTAAAAAACTCTGTTTTGCAAATTCCATTTAACTCAAATAGTTTTTTTACAAAGCTCTGTTTTTCAAAAACAATTATCTCAGACTCCATTTTCTATCAACAGCTTTCCATCTACAACAACCCAACCAAACAGAGTCATATGCTCCTATAGTCCCACATTTTAGATTCATTATTAGCTCCTTCTCTCTATATAAGGATCTCCATGTACATAAGTTAAAATAGTAATCTTAATTTAAGGAGAATATTTTATTTGTCTCGTTTCGTACAAGGTATCAAAGCCAGGTTAAAATCCTGACGTCTTTTTTTTATTGAGCTCGTGCTCTAGTATCTGGCTTGAGCCCGCACTCACCATTCTTTCTAAAGCTCGGGCACTCGCAATCTCTGAGCCCTCGCTATTATAGCCTCCTGCTCCCGCTGCGGACTCTTCTGCCCCTCCTGCTCCTTTTATAAGCTCATTCTGCAGCCTGTTGGGACCTACCACTTGTAACATCCGTAAATATTGACGCAAAATATTTATTTAAATTATAGGGGCGAGTCGCGACGGATTCTGAACGAGACAACGCATTGTCAAGGTACAACGTTACTATGCTTAGGATCACATCCATTTTTTTTTTGGTAACGTATGTTAGCTATAATATTAGTATAGTGTGAGTTTGGGTGTGCCGTTAGCAGTCTTTTAAGTTGTTTTGGTTGAGTTTGGGGTGCCAATAGCACTTTCCCCCTCTCCCCTTTTGCGGTTAATTAGAAAACCGCACGGCTTTAGCCGTATTCGATTTAAACCCGCACACCCTCTTCTATCGGATTAGAAACCGCTAGCCGCACAGTGGCCCGACGCTCCCGATACCGCAGCCGACGCACTCCGCCGCCCTAGCCGACGCCGAATACTCCTCCGGAAGCCCATTCCGACCACTCCTCCCTCCTCTGCAGGCGCCGGGGAGTATTCCTTTTCCTTCCTTGGCCGTGGAAGAGCCGATTTCAACCCTAACCGAAGGAGGTTGATTTTGTTTTGGTTCCGGTGAGTCGATCCCTTCCTTTTCTCGATTTCTACTTGGATATCCTTCGTTTTGGAGGTAGACTAAGCTAAATTTCATTTCTATTGCGCTATTTTAGGTTTTGGTGTTCGTGGTTCACCGCGGAATTTGAGTGGGACGCATTGAGAACCCCAATATCTCCGCATAAAGGTAATATACGAAGCTAGTACGCATTTTTTTGTGCAACCTTAGATGATTTGGATTTTTACCACCGGAAAACCCTTAGGGAAAAATTATGAGTTTAGGTTTGCCTTGAATTGCAGGACTTCGGTGGGGTCGGGGCAGCACTTTGAAGGTCCCCAGCAGTAGGTTTACCTTCGGAATAGAAGATGTCGTCGCGCCGAGTCTACGAGCGCCGTAGCACCGCTGTAAGGAAATTTAATACCTGTTAGTTAGACATAACAAAAGTTATATTTTGTATACGCATATGTAGGTCTCGTACAAGCAACATAACCATGCATAGTAAAGTGTGGCGGTAGGAAAATGGTCGCGGAAAACGTGTAGGATGACGCCCTTTTCCATGACCCAGTTAGTCAAGTTATGAATAATTATTGTAAGTACGAAACTTTACCCGCGTACGTAAGCTTGGAATTTGTCCAACCAAGGGCGTGAATGTCCCTTCAAGTCGACCACAAGAAAGTCAAGGGTCGCTTAGTAGTACACCAAAAAAGATATCCCTTGCAGAGTAGCGTCAGACCAAAAAGGTCAGCCAGCACACAGAGTTTTTTCCGTGCTAGGTAGAGGCGCACTACCTTTCTCATAAGGCACATGGAACCTTATGAGTAGTACAGACTTGGGAAGTGTCTTCCCTTGAGCCAGCTAGTAGATTCGAGACCGTGTCCGCGTGACACTAGAACAATTGGGTTCGTAAGATGGTCTCGGGTCGTCAGTTTCAGTTGCGCGTTAGGAGCTACTCTGCCAAGAGCCTTCCTAGTAGATGAGCAGGTTAGAAGCCACCTAGAACTCAAGTATAGACCTGACAGGAGACAGTACGCTAGTTAGTGGACGCCAGGACTTGAGTTAATAAAATAAAAGTCACGTGCTTAGTACGAGTAGATGTGTAACCGGAGAATAGTGTGAAGGCATGCATAGCACATAGCATAAAAGTTTTAAATGCATAAAATTATTTTTCAAAAACATACATGCATCCATATGTAAAACTGGTTTTTAGTGTCACTAGGAGGGGTTATTTTTCCTTACTCTGACCCTTCGTGGGCACTGTTTTTCAGGTGACCCAGGTGGGAAGTTACGTCTAGGATGAGCATGTGGTGGCGTCAGTTTGTACTATTTATCTTTTTCAGTTTATTCTATTTCAGCATGTACCTGTAGATGAGAACATTGTATCAGATTAATGTTTTATCTAATTTATTTCAGACTATTTATGGTTAACCAGATTTTCAGTTAATTCAGTTTTACTTCCTGTTTAGTGGCTCTGTGAATCCAGATATCAGGTATGTGGTTACCCTTAGTTTTCTTTATTCAAACTTCCGCTGTAAGTCTTAATGTGCGTAGTATAGATTTTATTACCTGCTGCTACTAGTTTTAATACTGTTTCCTAGTTTTCTTTATATCGCTGACCCGGCCGGACGGCTGATTTCTGAAATACTGGGAAGGGGTGTTACAAATTGGTATCAGAGCCAGGTTTAGGATCCCTGGACCCTAGAAAGAATTCACAGAGCCATAGGAGCGTATAAGAGTAAACTCTTGTTAGTAAAGTACTTTAAGTTGCGATTAAGCCTTAGTGTTCGCTAAAGTACAAATAAGTTGCTAGACCAGATTTCTTAGATGTTTGATAAATAACCAGTTTTCCTTTATATTTTCTATCAGGCACCACGAGTTAGTGAACCAGGTGAATCTTCACGCCAGAACCCGATTCCTAATGCAACCATGGGAGACGCTGCCATGCCACAGGTACCGCCATTTCCAGCAGCTCCAGAGGGCACTGACATAGCGTCTCAGATTGCCAGGGCGGTTACTGTTGCCTTGATGGAGTTTCAGAGAGGACTGGCTGCAGGGTTTCCAGCTCCAGTACAAGTACCAGTCCCTGCACCAGCTCCTGCAGCAGCACCTGTGGAGATGACCCTGGAGCGCTATTTGAGAAATTTCAGAGAACTTCAGCCTTCGAACTACAGTGGGGATGAGACCCCGATGGATACAGATGATTGGATAGCTAACACCAGAGACCTGCTGAATGTGTTGGAGTGCCCGGAGAATAAGAAAGTTCCTCTGGCAGCTTTCCTCCTCCGAGGAGAGGCAAAAGTCTGGTGGGACAAATACCGGACAGATGATCCTGCAGGTAAAGTGTTATGATCAATTCCTTTATTTTAGGAAGTAATGTGTAAATTTTAATATGGTATGATCGTATTTTTGGTTGGCCAGGCCGTACCCCAGACATGTTCACTTGGGGCGAGTTCTCTAGAGCTCTTGCTAGTTGGTTCGTGCCTCCTTCCGCACGACGAGGTCTCCAAGAGAAGTATCTGAGGCTTTTCCAGGGGGACAGGACAGTTACTGAGTACGAGCGAGAGCTGACTCATCTGGCTAGATATGTGGGCGTGATGCAGGGAGATCAGACTGAGAAGTGCAGTCGTTTCGTGGATGGCTTGCGTGACTCGTTGAGGCAGCCGCTGATGACTATGGTCAACGCTGATTACAGGAGCTTAGTGGATACAGCTCGCAGACTGGAGGCTGACCAGCAGAAGGTTCAGAAGCGAAGTAGTTTCCGTGCGAAGCGATCTCAGGATTCGCATCAGCCGCAGCAGAACAAGAATGACCAAGGTAAGAACTGGAACAAGAAGCCGAAGCCTGGTGCTAAGAAGAATGGTCAATCTGGTGACCGAAGCAAGGACTATCCCACGTGTCCCAAGTGTCAGCGTCGCCATTCAGGAGAGTGTTTGGCCAGTGCAGGCGTATGCTATAAGTGCCGACAACCTGGACACATAGCTCGCTTCTGTCAGGAAGCTGAGACAAATCAGGTAATCAAGGTCCTTATGTATTGATTACATTTATGTAATTACGATAGATTTTTAATGAAATTTACTTCTTGCAGTCGAAGTTCGAGGTTGGTGGCCCTAGCAGGGTAGATAAGGGCAAAGCATTGATGCTCACTGATGGGAGACCGCAGCAGGGTCGAGACTTAGTGCAGCCCAGAGCGTATGGGCTGGGTCAGCAGGAGGCGAAGGATCAGGAGGATGTTGTGACAGGTAAATGTTGTTTGCTTGCAAGTTGGTTTTAAATCCTCCGTAGTGACACATTAAATTTTTCATCCTTCATAAATCATTCATGTAGGCATCCTTATGATTCGTAACTTACCCTCTAAGATTCTGTTTGATACGGGTGCCTCGCACTCGTTTATCGCGGAATCTTTAGTGCGTAAGTTGGATTTAGAAGTCTTCCCCGAGTCAGTACCGCTGGAAGTCATGATGCCGAATGGATCCCTTCTGCAGACCAGAGACAAGTGCAGGGTACCAGTGCAGTTTAGTGATGTTGAGATTATCGTGGAAGCTTTGCTGCTACCCATAGCAGGGTTTGACTTGATCTTTGGAATGGATTGGCTTTCAGCAGTCAACGCCAGGATTGACTGCAGGGCGAAGCAGATTCAGTTCGATGGCCCCAACCAGACATCTTTCTCGTTTCAGGGATTGAAGGGAGTAGTGAAGATGATCATATCTGCAGTCCAAGCGAGAAAGTGCATTAGTCAGGGTTGTGAAACCTTCGTAGTACTGATGAGCGCGGAGTCTAAGGCTGATTTGTTGGAGGTACCAGTGGTGCAGGAGTTTCCAGATGCTTTCCCGGAAGAGCTCCCTGGTGCCCCTCCAGATAGAGAGATTGAGTTCCCGATAGACTTGCATCCTGGGGCTACACCGGTAGCCAAATCTCCCTATCGGATGGCTCCAAGGGAACTAGCAGAATTGAAGAGCCAGTTGCAGGAGCTGCTTGATTTGGGTTTTATACGCCCTAGTACTTCGCCTTGGAGTGCTCCAGTGCTTTTCGTGAAGAAGAAGGATGGTAGTCTGAGATTGTGCATAGATTACCGCGAATTGAATAAGCTGACCGTTAAGAACAAGTACCCGATTCCCAGGATTGATGATTTGTTCGACCAGTTGGTGGGAGCGAGCACTTTTTCCAAGTTAGATCTGAGGTCGGGCTATCATCAGTTGAAGATTCGTGACGCGGATATACAGAAGACTGCTTTCAGTACCAGATACGGACACTTCGAGTTCGTGATCATGCCGTTCGGGCTGACCAATGCCCCTTCGGTATTCATGGACCTGATGAACAGGGTATTTCGGGAATTTCTGGATCGTTTTGTCATCGTTTTCATAGACGATATTTTGGTGTTCTCTAAAAGTGCAGAAGATCATGCAGCACACCTCAGAATGGTTTTGAGCACACTCAGGAAGAACCAGTTGTTTGCTAAGTTTTCTAAGTGTGAGTTTTGGCTTTCAGAGATTGCTTTCTTAGGCCACATCATCAGTCAGAAAGGGGTTAGTGTTGATCCGAAGAAGATAGAGGCTATTAAGAGTTGGCCAAGACCGACGACAGTTTCAGAGATTCGCAGCTTTTTGGGTCTTGCTGGATACTACAGAAGATTCATCAGGGATTTCTCGAAGATAGCATTACCACTGACTTCCCTCACTAGGAAGGGAAAGAGCTTGGATTGGACAGTTGAGTGTGAGTTGGCTTTTGAGGACCTCAAGGACAGATTGATGACCGCACCGATTTTGAGTTTACCTTCATGGCCAGACGGATTTCAGATCTATAGTGATGCTTCAGGTCAGGGTTTGGGTTGTGTTCTCATGCAGCATGGAAAGGTCGTAGCTTATGCCTCGAGACAGTTAAAGGTTCATGAGAGGAACTATCCCGTACATAACTTGGAGCTTGCAGCAGTCATTCATGCTCTGAAGATATGGAGACACTACCTCTATGGAGTGCGTTGTGAGATCTTTACTGATCATAAGAGCCTTAAGTATATCTTTGATCAGCGAGAGCTCAATTTGAGGCAGCGCAGATGGTTGGAGTTTCTAGCAGACTACGATGTAGACATTCAGTACCACCCAGGAAAGGCGAACGTGGTAGCTGATGCTCTTAGCAGGAGAGGCTCGTGTATCTATCTTCTCACTCAGCAGGAGGAGTTAGTACGAGAGCTGGAGAGACTGGACATCGTCGTTGTGCCCCGTTGCAGTTTTGGTTCAGCTTGGTTGAGTTGGATGGAAATTTCGTGCGATATTAGAGATAGGATCAGGACAGCTATACCGTTGGATCCAAAGATGGCAGAGATTTGGATCTCAGTGCAGTCAGGTCAGAAAGAGAGGTTCTCTATTCAGGATGAGTTATTATTGCATGATGGCAGAGTGTGCATCCCAGATGTTAGTCACCTTCGTGAGGACATTTTTTTCGAGGCACACAATTCCAGGTATTCTATACATCCCGGTAGCACGAAGATATATGCAGATCTTAAGAAGACAGTCTGGTGGCCAGGTTTGAAGAGTGATGTTGCAGATTATGTAGGGAAGTGTGAGACATGCAAGTTGGTTAAGGCCGAGTGTCAGAGGCCTGGAGGCAAATTGCAGCCACTTCCCATCCCCGAGTGGACTTTTGAGGATATATCTATGGACTTCATTCATGGTTTGCCGAGATCGCAGAGTGGGAATGATTCCTTGTGGGTTATAGTAGATCGACTCTCTAAGGTCGCTCATTTCATTCCTCTTAGGAAGACGGATCAGGGTCCGAAGCTGGCACAGTTGTATATAGACGAGATAGTTCGACTTCACGGTGTTCCCAAGACTATAGTTTCAGACCGAGATGGCAGATTTACCTCCAGGGAGTGGCGATATATTCAGGAGCGGTTGGGTACCAGGTTACATTTCAGCACCGCATTCCATCCCCAGACAGATGGACAGACTGAGCGCACAAATAGGACTTTGGAGGATCTGCTACGGATGTGCATACTAGATTTTGGAGGAAAGTGGGAGAAGTATGTTACCCTTGTGGAGTTCTCCTACAACAATAGTTTTCAGGCGAGTATTGGGATGGCACCGTTCGAGGCCCTATATGGTAGACGTTGTCGGACACCGTTATGTTGGGCAGAGAGTGAGGAAAGATCTTCTATCAGAGAGTCATGGATTGATAAGACCACTGATAGGATCAAGCTTATTCAGGAGCGTATGAGGACAGCTCAGGATCGCCAGGCCAAGTATCATGATCAGAAGCACAGGTCAGTAAAGTTCAGTGTTGGAGACTACGTTTATCTGAAGGTCAGACCAGTTAGAGGAGTCTCTAGAATAAAGCGGATGAAGAAGCTGAGTCCCAGATTCGTTGGTCCTTTTGAGGTGCTGGAAAGAGTTGGTGAGGTTGCATATAGGTTGGCCTTACCTGAGGAAATGAGTGGTGTACATGATGTATTCCACGTCTCCTATCTTAGGAGAGCAGTCAGAGATTCCAGTCAGATCATCAGTACCGAAGAAGCACCAATCGAGACAGATCTTAGTATTGGAGTTAGACCAGTCAAGATAGTGGACTCAAGGATTCAGAAGCTCAGAAATAGAGAGATTCGCATGGTCAAAGTCCTTTGGATGAACTGTGGCCGTCCAGAGTATACTTGGGAGCGAGAGGATGAGTTAAAGAGCAATGCAGACTATTCTTTTCTCTTCGACTCAGGTATGATTACAATTTTCGAGGACGAAAATTTTTATTAGGAGGGGAGATTTGTAACATCCGTAAATATTGACGCAAAATATTTATTTAAATTGTAGGGGCGAGTCGCGACGGATTCTGAACGAGACAACGCATTGTCAAGGTACAACGTTACTATGCTTAGGGTCACATCCATTTTTTTTTTGGTAACGTATGTTAGCTATAATATTAGTATAGTGTGAGTTTGGGTGTGGCGTTAGCAGTCTTTTAAGTTGTTTTGGTTGAGTTTGGGGTGCCAATAGCACTTTCCCCCTCTCCCCTTTGCGGTTAATTAGAAAACCGCACGGCTTTAGCCGTATTCGATTTAAACCCGCACACCCTCTTCTATCGGATTAGAAACCGCTAGCCGCACAGTGGCCCGACGCTCCCGATACCGCAGCCGACGCACTCCGCCGCCCTAGCCGACGCCGAATACTCCTCCGGAAGCCCATTCCGACCACTCCTCCCTCCTCTGCAGGCGCCGGGGAGTATTCCTTTTCCTTCCTTGACCGTGGAAGAGCCGATTTCAACCCTAACCGAAGGAGGTTGATTTTGTTTTGGTTCCGGTGAGTCGATCCCTTCCTTTTCTCGATTTCTACTTGGATATCCTTCGTTTTGGAGGTAGACTAAGCTAAATTTCATTTCTATTGCGCTATTTTAGGTTTTGGTGTTCGTGGTTCACCGCGGAATTTGAGTGGGACGCATTGAGAACCCCAATATCTCCGCATAAAGGTAATATACGAAGCTAGTACGCATTTTTTTGTGCAACCTTAGATGATTTGGATTTTTACCACCGGAAAACCCTTAGGGAAAAATTATGAGTTTAGGTTTGCCTTGAATTGCAGGACTTCGGTGGGGTCGGGGCAGCACTTTGAAGGTCCCCAGCAGTAGGTTTACCTTCGGAATAGAAGATGTCGCCGCGCCGAGTCTACGAGCGCCGTAGCACCGCTGTAAGGAAATTTAATACCTGTTAGTTAGACATAACAAAAGTTATATTTTGTATACGCATATGTAGGTCTCGTACAAGCAACATAACCATGCATAGTAAAGTGTGGCGGTAGGAAAATGGTCGCGGAAAACGTGTAGGATGACGCCCTTTTCCATGACCCAGTTAGTCAAGTTATGAATAATTATTGTAAGTACGAAACTTTACCCGCGTACGTAAGCTTGGAATTTGTCCAACCAAGGGCGTGAATGTCCCTTCAAGTCGACCACAAGAAAGTCAAGGGTCGCTTAGTAGTACACCAGAAAAGATATCCCTTGCAGAGTAGCGTCAGACCAAAAAGGTCAGCCAGCACACAGAGTTTCTTCCGTGCTAGGTAGAGGCGCACTACCTTTCTCATAAGGCACATGAAACCTTATGAGTAGTACAGACTTGGGAAGTGTCTTCCCTTGAGCCAGCTAGTAGATTCGAGACCGTGTCCGCGTGACACTAGAACAATTGGGTTCGTAAGATGGTCTCGGGTCGTCAGTTTCAGTTGCGCGTTAGGAGCTACTCTGCCTAGAGCCTTCCTAGTAGATGAGCAGGTTAGAAGCCACCTAGAACTCAAGTATAGACCTGACAGGAGACAGTACGCTAGTTAGTGGACGCCAGGACTTGAGTTAATAAAATAAAAGTCACGTGCTTAGTACGAGTAGATGTGTGACCGGAGAATAGTGCGAAGGCATGCATAGCACATAGCATAAAAGTTTTAAATGCATAAAATTATTTTTCAAAAACATACATGCATCCATATGTAAAACTGGTTTTTAGTGTCACTAGGAGGGGTTATTTTTCCTTACTCTGACCCTTCGTGGGCACTGTTTTTCAGGTGACCTAGGTGGGAAGTTACGTCTAGGATGAGCATGTGGTGGCGTCAGTTTGTACTATTTATCTTTTTCAGTTTACTCTATTTCAGCATGTACCTGTAGATGAGAACATTGTATCAGATTAATGTTTTATCTAATTTATTTCAGACTATTTATGGTTAACCAGATTTTCAGTTAATTAAGTTTTACTTCCTGTTTAGTGGCTCTGTGAATCCAGATATCAGGTATGTGGTTACCCTTAGTTTTCTTTATTCAAACTTCCGCTGTAAGTCTTAATGTGCGTAGTATAGATTTTATTACCTGCTGCTACTAGTTTTAATACTGTTTCCTAGTTTTCTTTATATCGCTGACCCGGCCGGACGGCTGATTTCTGAAATACTGGGAAGGGGTGTTACACCACTGCTCTTGCAAGTCTGCCTACTCATGTCACTTCGTGAACTCCAACGTTGAGTCTGCCGCTTCTCCTGATAGTTAGTCGCGTTTCCATGTATTTCCTGCTCATGCAGCTTCTTGCTTTGAGCTCGCTTGTGTCTGTTGGGTCTGCCTCAAAGTCGGGTCTTGTGGACCGAGTCTTGCGGCTATCTCAGAGACCGCTCCTCTTGAGAATCCACCGAGCCATGCCATGCTCGCTGAGACCGCTCCTCTTAAGAGCCCGCTGAACTTGCTAAGACCGCTTGATGCACAACGTTCCTCCTGAGAGGCTGCCGAACTTGCTAAGTCTGCTCATTGAGACCGCTCCGCCGAACTTGCTAAGTCCACTCGCTGAGATCGCTATGCGTAATAGGTCGCCTAACCTGCTTGCCGCCCGCCTCCTGAGCCCGTCAAAATCAGCCCTGCGACCTCCAGAAACCCCCATGTGTGCTCGCCGCTCCTCCTGAGACCGTTGACCCAGTGTGCTCACCGCTCCACTACTGAGACCGTTCCCTGTGTGCTGCAACCGCATACCCATTGGGTTGTCGCGGTTTCTTCTGTAGTTTTCTTGTAATGTTCTTATGTTCTGATGGCTCCACACTTTTGATGGGGCATGAATGTTTCACTTGCTACCACAACACTTCTGTCTCTTGCTCCAGCTCCTCTTCCTGATGCTCAGAATGAACTTCGAATCACTACTATCTCTCATCGGAAAGAAGAATTTTGTGGAATGGGTGCACTCGGTCCTCCGCATTCTCCAAACAAATAGGTTTCATCATCATCTCACTCGAGCCAACCCTGCTGAGCCGTAGCCAACCTCTCTCCATCCACAGACGGGTTGTTGGTGGTTGTAACCCCCCTTTGATAAGCGAACTTGATAGTTAAGTTGGGTCATATGAGGACTTCCCAGAAGATCACCATCCCAGTACTACTCTCACCAGAGCACGCTTAACTTGAGAAAAAGAAAAAGTAGTGAGAAACCTCTTCCCTCAATTGTGTGATGTAGATACAAACAGACGATTTTCGCGGACGAAAATCTAATAAGGAGAGGAGAATTGTGACACCGCCAACTATACATGTATTACTTAATTACACAAATATTAGTTAAAATTTGTATTCAAAATTCACAATAAGTTTAAATAAATACAAATTTGTATTTAATACAAATTTAGCATTCATATTAATGAATATGATATGAATACATATTAAATAAATAAATAGTAGATGACTCCATATTAAAGCGGTGAAGAGGGGAATTGAACCGAGCGGTTCACTTGTGACTCACGCCAATTAGGAGGCATGCGTGTCATAATTAGGCTGAAGCGGTGCTCGCGGTAAAGGGGGAAAACAAAGCCTGCAACATTATTCTTCTCCCAGTTCACGCGAGAACCAGCTCCAGGAAGCGGAAGCTGTCGCTCGACGTCTTGCCTCCCGAGAGCCGAAATCCCCTTTGTTTTTTGTGATTTCTTCCTTTTTAGCAAGGCAATCCATTCTTCTCCACTCTTCTTTTTTATGTGAAGTTTTTGCATGGATTGATTAGGGACAGAAATCCTAGGGTTTGATTTCTTGGGTTTCTTTCAATTCTTTTCTTATTAAAAGTTTCTGAAATGAATTCTCGTGCCCTAATCCACGATTTCAAGTAATTTTGGTAGAACTCTAGTTGAAGTAATGTTGATTTCTGAACTTCTAAGTGTTTCTAGTGTGGGAAAATAATTCCTAGAATATGTACCTCCATTGGAGCAAAAACCCATCCCCATGGCATTAGGGTGACAATTATTTCTTGGTGATTTTTGATCCTTTTGCTCCCATTCAGTACGATGAGGTTAGGGAATGATGTTCCCTCACTAATTAGTGCAAACCCCTTTTTTTCCAAATTAGGGAAGTCAACACTTTGGTCGTTTAATACTCATTTTGTCTAATTAGGTCAAGTGCAACCTATTTAGACGCTTTGTGGTGTGCTAGCAAAGGGGTGCCTAAAATAAGAAGGTGTCAATTTGATGTTTAGCGGGCTACCTTGAAATAATAAAGATTTTATTCGAGGTCATGGCATCCCAAGGAGATGGGAGACGCAATGACGATGGTAGGAGGGACAAAGAAAAAAGAAAGGTCGCAGTGAGTTCTTTCTTATCCCTTATGTTTAGTCATCCATTGTTTTATAAATAGTGTCACTATTGTTATAATTACTAAACTTGCTTTATATTGATATATTCACTTTAAAAAGGAAAGGAATCAAAATTATAATGTGACATAACAACTAAAATAGAAGTGCAATCAATGAAAGCAATGCCTAAAAAATGACATAGTAAAGAGATGGGCTATGTTAAAGATGTACCCAACTAGTGGAGGTGGGGTGAATGACCTCCCAACATAAGACATGAAAAGGATTGATAAACGTGCAAATATGAAAATGCACGCAAAAGATTTATATGTGTGCGAATATGAAAAGACACAGATAAATAGATAAAAGTGTGCTATATAACTGTATGAGTAAAAGAAATACCAATTTATCTTTTACATTGCCCAATAACAAAAATAACAAGTGAAGAGGTACCCAACATTTAAGGGGTGACACCAAAAGAATATTTAAATACATACTAAATGAATACAAACATATGTAAAAAAATAAAAGAAAATTTAAAAAGAAAGTGAATGTGAGATGACAAGATGAAAAGGCAATAAGGAGTCCGAATTCTAAAATGCATAAATAACTTATCATAAGTAATCAAGGGAAGAATAAAAATTCGCTTAGTCCTTTGACTAATATAAAATGTAACTAAAGTAGAGCGAGGAGGCCACTCTAGCAAATTCTAGTAGACCCCTTTTGCGGCAAGAGAAGAAGTACACGTTGTGACTAGATGTAGTCGCAACAATTTTTGGTGTCCTGGGTATGCACAGAGCTGGGTGCCGAGATTCTGACTGTCTGTATGAGAAGTTCCAGTTCTTCTTCAAGTAGCAACAGATTTTGTATTATAGTTTTTGCTATGTACCCATGTATATGTGTTTATGATGCAGTGACAAACTTTTGTGATAAACACTTCTTTTTGTATGAATACATGTTAGGTTATCTGATATATTGTATCAATTGTATAAATAAATAAAATGTTTTATTTCCCTGCACTTTTCTTTGTGTATTTTGTCATGAATTTATGATCGTTAAATGTTTATACCTGGCGCCTCTGATGATAAATGTATAATGGATAATTGATATGTTAAATTGTGGTAGTAGCCTAAATAAGGGTGTTAATTTTAAATGGTATCAGAACTAGGTTTAAACTTTCGGCGAGACATGAGTACTTATGGAGCAATGTAAGGACGCAAGGAAAACAAATCTTTGACACGAAGTCTTCCTCTTGCAGGAACCTAAAGTCACTCAAAACCCCTTCAAATCGATCTTTTGACCTCAAAATCAACTATGTCAGCATGTCAGATTATCTAAGACAATCCACATCAGGAAGCAAAGCTTCTTTCATTTATAGTGTCGGGATTTGACGGTTAGCCCCTAACAGACAATTGAACTTAAAACCGATCACTCCATTGCATTTGAACTTGTCAACTCTTCCTCCTTAAAGACATCCACTCCACTTGAACTTAATCAAGACGTCTTATCCTTGAAACGGACCACTCCAGGCCACTTGCACTAGTTCAAGCCCTCACCACCTGGAAGTCCATCACTCCACTTGAATTTGGTCAGGCCATCTCCTCCTTGAAGTCGACCACCCCACTCTACCTCATATAGACTTGATTAAGCCCACCCCTCCCATTTCCATAACACACACCGACTTCCTCACACTCAATGCCAACACTCCTCCGTCCTCTCCCCCTTTCCCTTTAGTTTCCAAGTTCTAAAAAATCTGGTCTTGTGATAGAATATTTGAGGGTTAAATAGAATTAGCCAACGCTATATTTTAGTGGAATTCCTGTGTCTTCCAGTCATGGTAAGGTAATTCCTTGAGTGAGAGCGTGCAACCCCTCAATGAAGAACCTCCACAAGATAAATGACTCATGTGTTGATTCTGATTTTAGTTATCCTAGCTTTGCAAATTTTTTGGTTACATCTTTCATGATAAGATCTTTTCAAGCCCTTTTAAATTTCTTTTACTCATTTCTCTAAGAGTGACCAAAATTTCATGGTATTTGGCCAACGGCTATGAGAGTTCTAAACCACTTCCTACCAAAGCATAGCTGTATAAATAACCTCCCTGTGATAAATATTAATTTCACCCTACATTTTCAATTATTTATTTATTTTTAGCTTCAAGAGGCATTGGGCCGTTACTTCTCAAGTCCTCAACGAATATAGCTTCTCAATGTACAATATTTGTGTAGTCTTGCTAATTGACTGCCACATGATGTGCTTTTTAGTTTACCATAGACATAATTAGGCTTTTCATACGATAAGTGTGCACTGGAGTTACGGAACATGGAGGGAGTCTCTACCAATACAATACTCTGCATAACTTGAATAAGGCAAATTAATTTAGACCTTCTCAACATGATCCTTTGAGACATTACACACAGAGTTCACTGTTCAGGGTCCATGGCTACAAAACATTTGGTATGTTTCTGGAATGAAGTTATGTTAGATATCCAAACTATATAAAGAATTGTGGAATGAAATCACAAACCTCTTTAAGTTTTCCATCTCCATGCTCGATATTGACATTTGTAGAAGGATCCTTAAACCATTGTATGGATTTTGCTGCTGCAGCACACCCCATAGCGTGGGCAGAGTATGAATGTCCATGCAAAAGAGCAATGAGCTGAAAGACATAAAAAAGACATGATATTTTAATTAAAATAAACAACCAGAGGAAATTATACAAAAATTAAGTTACATAAATCCTGGCTAATAAAATTGGGGTTACATCTACTGAATAAACTAGTTACCTTTGAATCACCTCTGAATGCATTGAAAACAGTTTCTGTGACTAAAGTTGCCGCAAGTGGAATGACACCACCAGTCATTAGTTTCCCAAAGCATGCTATGTCTGGTAAGCAACCTAATAATTCTGCAGCAGACTGCAAAAAATTAAGAAATAAATCATAGACCGCAACCTAATAGTTAAAGCTTTTAGATACTCCTGAGTTGGTATCATTGATTGAGATAAAGATTTGGATATAGCCATCTTAAATTTCTATGAAATTTTATGAAAAAAAGTAAATTGAAATTCTTAAGTTGAGGCAAACCTGACAGGCCGAGATGGCTAGCTCCAATAAAAAAGATTCTCATAAAAGATTTAGTCAAGTCTAGAAGCAGATTGTACATAGGGTGAATTAATGATGGATTATAATCTTCGTGATGGGGATCACAAATCGCGGCCTTGCGGGTGGGTCGATACTTAATGGAGTTGGGACAAGTCTACATAAGCATGAAATAGGATTGGCGGATAGATGATTCAAGTCGGCAATCACATTCAGAGTGATGATGTTATATTGTTTATGTATATTTATTTTCTTATATTTATATTTCATGTGAATTTAGCGGATTTATATTTCAAACAATCTCGCCCATTTGTGTTGGGTTCTAAGTCCATAAATAAGGGACTAGGGGATGATTTTCAGAGATCGTGTGTTAAGCCCCCGGACGAGGCTAGATTATTCGGACAACATTACAAACGGCGGCAACGGCAGAGGCATGACAATATTGGGGCTGAACCAATGGGTTCAGCCCCCTCATCTTGAAAATATTGGCTCGGGGGGGCTGAACCACGCTGGGTTCAGCCCCATTGGGGGCCGGCCGACCCCCTTGGTCGGCCGGTCTTGGGTCCCGGAGGTATAAATACCCGGACCCCTCTCTTTTGGAGGTTATGCAAGGATTATCAAGGTCAATCTCTCTTCTCTCCCAACCCTAACCCAAATTTCTCTCTACTTCTTCTTCTTCTCTTAGTTCTTCCCCTAGTTAGTGCTTAACATTTGGTATCAGAGGCGTTCGATTCTCTCAATGGTGAACACTCGCAATCAAGAGGAGTCCTCACGGATTGAAACCCTAGAGGAGAATATTGTTGGTCTCACCGATTCGATGGCGGCCTTGGAGGGGCGATTGGAGGCTCGGTTGGAGGAGTTCAAGACCCTACTGAAAGGAAAAGGCCCGGCCAGCGATGATTCGTCCGGATCGGGAGCTGATCCAGCGGGTTCGGCCTCCGCGCGGCTTGCGGAAGGGCTCGCGGGCGTGCAGCCTTCCGGCGGGGCTCCGCCCGGCGCGGCGTGGCACGGGGGTGCGGGATCGGCGGCCTACGGGCCTCCCGCGGGATCGGCAGCGAGGTATGGGGGTCCGGCGGGGCAGTTTCCGCCCGGATCCGCGGCAGCGGCCTTCGGCGAACTCGGATCGGGACCGGAACAGTGGCGCCGAGGTGGGGATGAGCCATTTGGGCTCCGGCGGCCACCCGACATGGCGGGACAGCAAAGGGGGGGGGGGCTCCTCCCTCCTCCACGCGGGTTTGGGCCACCAGGAGGGGCCGGGTTTGGCCCAGGGTGGGGCGGCCAGCCGCAACCTCCGCCTTGGGGAGCGGGACAGCAACACGGCTACGACGGTTTTGAGCATGGGGAACACGCAAGGCGGGACGGAGGTCCAGGGACACAACGTTTGACCCCCGGATTAACTCGCATGTACTTTCCGGAGTTCGAGGGCGGCGACGCCTTGGAATGGATTCAAAAGGCTGAATTATTCTTCCAGTACCAGGAGGTGCTTGAAGGGCAGTGGGTGCAGCTAGCGTCCTTCCATCTGAAGGACGACGCCTTCCAATGGACACAATGGTTCCTGCGGGGACGGGAGTACGCGCCTTGGGGGGAGTTCGTGGATGGATTTACGGCCCGATTTGGTCCACTGGAGTATGAGAACTTTGAGGCCCTCCTTCAGAAGCTTCGTCAAAAAGGGTCGGTTATGGAGTATCGTACTGAGTTCGAAAAGTTGGCGAATCGGGTTCAGTGGCCAGAGAGGACGCTCTACAGCTGTTTCATATCTGGTCTTAAGGAGCATATTCGGGATGAGGTGCAGGCACTCATGCCACGTTCCTTGAACCATGCCATTACGTTGGCGCGTATCCAGGAGGAAAGGTTCAACAGGCAGCGGGCACGTATCACGAGTAGACCGGCTATGGGCCCTGCCACGTCTGCACGACGGGAGCAACCCACGGGTACCAAACCGACAGTGACCCGGTTGTCTTGGAGCGAGTTGGCGGCTCGGAAGGAGAAGGGCTTATGCTTTAATTATGATGAGAAGTTTGTGCCCGGTCACAAGTTCCAGAAGGTAAAGGTTTTTATGTTGCATCAGGAGGAGCAGCTCGAGGAGGACGTTTCCCCGGAGGAGGAATTGGAGTCTGGGGGGGACTTAGACTTGACGGAGTTGGGTGTCTCCCTACATGCCATGGAGGGATGCAATCCACCTCCGCTTACGATGCGGTTGGCTGGACGGATTCGGCGGGAGAGGGTGACGATTCTGGTAGACAGTGGGAGTACTCACAACTTTATTCACCCTGATGTGGCAAAGAAGGTGGGGCAGGGGATTGACACGGGAGCAGCGTTCCAGGTCATGGTTGCGGATGGGAGCAAGTTACAGTGCCAAGGAGTGTTGAAGGCGGTAGAGCTTCGGATGCAGGGGTATGTGGGGTGCACGGACGTCTACCTCTTACCGATCCGGGGCTCAGATATGGTACTGGGAGTGCAGTGGTTACAGCAGTTGCGGCGGGTTACTTTTGATTGGGATCAGATGATGATGGAGTTCTTGCAAGGCGGGCGATAGTTCTGTTTGACGGGGCTCAGATCTTCTCCGGTCAAAGAGATCTCCCTTCGCAGTTTGCAGCAGCTTGAGGAGTCCAGTAGTTTGATGGCGATTCTGTTGGGGGTGAGGTCGGACGAGGAAGGATCGACACAGGTTCCGGACCAGTTGCGGGCGCTAGTAGAGGAGTATGATGACATCTTCCAGGAGCCGAGTACACTTCCACCGTCACGATTCCGTGATCATCAGATTGTGCTACAGACTGGGGCTGAACCGCCCAACATCTGTCCGTATAGGTATCCCTACATCCAGAAGGCAGAGATTGAGCGCAGTGTGAAAGAGATGCTTGATACAGGTATCATACGACCTAGTACCAGTTCCTTCTCTGCACCGATTATTCTGGTTAAAAAAAAGACGGATCTTGGCGTTTTTGCGTAGACTACCGTGCCTTAAACAGTGTTACTGTGAAGGACAAGTTTCCGATTCCCGTGATAGAGGAGTTGTTGGATGAGTTGCATGGGGCGACTCGGTTCACGAAGCTAGACCTGCGGTCCGGCTACTATCAGATTCTAATGAAGGAGGAGGATGTGCATAAGACGGCCTTCAGGACTCATGACGGTCAGTATGAGTTCTTAGTGATGGCCAATGGATTAACTGGGGGCCCGTCTACTTTTCAGGCCAATATGAATGAGATTTTTCGCCCATTCCTGCGACGCTTCGTCTTGATTTTTTTTGACGACATTCTGATCTACAATGCTACTTGGGAGGATCATCTACGACATGTGGCTCAGGTCTTCTCTACTCTCCGGCAACATCAGCTATATGCTAAGAGGTCCAAGTGTTCTGGACAACATGAGGTGGAGTACTTGGGGTATCTAGTTTCCGTTGACGGGGTGAAGGCAGACCCACGGAAGATCGAGAGTATGCTTTCTTGGCCACGACCTCTGACCATTCGGGCGCTGAGAGGGTTCTTAGGCCTCACTGGTTACTACCGGCGCTTTGTACGGGACTATGAGAAGATTGCTAGGCCGCTTACACAGCTGCTACAAAAGGATGCTTTCGAGTGGCACGCTGAGGCAGAGACCGCTTTCCAGGCGCTCAAGAGGGGTATGACGACGACTCCAGTGCTGACACTTCCGGATTTCACCAAAGAGTTTGTGGTAGAGACAGATGCTTCTGGCGTGGGAGTGGGGGCGGTCTTGATGCAGGAGGGGCGGCCGATCGCCTTCTACAGTAAGGCTTTGGCTCCCCGAACTCTGGGACTCTCAGTGTATGAAAAGGAGATGCTGGCGGTTATTCATGTGGTGGCCCTATGGCGGCCCTACCTACTTGGGCGTCGCTTTACGATACGGACCGATCATCAGAGCTTGAAGCATTTTTTGGAGCAGCGGATTTCGTCCCCCCTGCAACAAAAGTGGGTCACCAGGTTGTTGGGATATGATTATGCGATCGAGTATCGGCCCGGGAAGGACAATCGGGTGGCTGACGCCCTCTCACACTTACCCGAGGGGGCCTTGGCACACATTTCCGGGCCTCAGTTGGATTCGATGGATGGGATTCAGGACGCGGTGCAGCGAGATCCCGAGTTACGGGCTATTGTGGAGGACCTGCGGCAGGGTCGTGAGGTAGCCCCAGGTTATCATTTACAAAATGACCGGCTGTATCATCAAGGGCGAGTGGTCATTCCTGCTCAATCAGCTTGGCGGACGGTGATGATGCATGAGTTTCACTCGTCGCCGACAGGAGGTCACGTCGGCATTCTTCTCACTCTTCAGCGGGCCCGGGCCAACGTGTTTTGGAAGGGGATGCGCCGTGACATTCAGGAGTTTGTGCAGAAGTGTGAGGTGTGCCAACGGCAGAAATATGAGACTACTTCTCCGGCCGGCCTACTCACTCCCTTGGAGATTCCGCATCAGATCTGGGATACGGTTTCTATGGACTTCATCGACGGGCTGCCCAAGTCGAAGGGTAAAACAGTGATATTGGTAGTGGTGGACAAGTTGTCCAAGTATGGGCACTTCCTTGCTCTGAGCCATCCTTACACAGCGGAGTCGATTGCGGCCTTATTTGTTCGGGAGATTGTTCGATTGCATGGGATTCCCCGGGCGATCATTTCCGATCGAGATCCTACTTTTGTTGGCCGATTTTGGACAGAGCTCTTCCGCTTGCAGGGGACTTCCTTACGTTTCAGCACGGCCCACCATCCCCAGACTGACGGCCAGACAGAGGTATTAAATCGGGGCGTCGAGACTTACCTTCGCTGCTTTGTCATGGATGAGCCGCGGACCTGGACTAGCTAGTTACATTGGGCGGAGTACTGCTTCAACACTTCTTATCACTCGGCTAGTAAACTCACGCCCTTTGAGGTCGTCTATGGGCGGCCACCTCCTTCCTTGAGCAGTTATGAGCCCGGCAGTACCGCAGTTGCAGCAGTTGATCGGGCACTTCGTGATCGTGATCGGACCCTCGCCACCTTGCGTGAGAATCTTCGAGAGGCACAGGATCGTATGAAGGCTCAGGCAGATCGTCATCGCACAGAGCGAGAGTTCCAGGTGGGGGATGAGGTTTTCCTCAAACTTCGTCTTTATCGCCAGTTGTCAGTGGCACAACGGACAAATCAGAAACTGGCACCTCGTTACTATGGACCATTTCGGATCACGCGGCGGGTCGGTCCGGTTGCGTATACCTTGGCTTTACCCACGAGCTCCCGGATCCATCCTACCTTTCATGTCTCCTTGTTGAAGCGGAAGTTGGGTGATGCTGTTCCGGTATTTTCCGTTTTGCCCGAGGCTACTAGTGGGGGCGAGCTTCGCCCGATTCCGGAAGATGTACTGTTGATCAAATGGAAACGTCGTGGCACGGCGTACTGTCCAGAGCTGTTAGTCAAGTGGAAGGATCTCTCTGCGGAGCACAATACTTGGGTCGATTTACTGGAGTTCCGGGAGCTTTACCCCGACTACCACCTTGGGGACAAGCTGGCTTTTGATGGGGAAGGGAATGTTAAGCCCCCGGACGAGGCTAGATTATTTGGACAACATTACAAACGGCGGCAACGGCAGGGGCATGACAATATTGGGGCTGAACCAATGGGTTCAGCCCCCTCCTCTTGAAAATATTGGCTCGGGGGGGCTGAACCACGCTGGGTTCAGCCCCATTGGGGGCCGGCCGACCCCCTTGGTCGGCCGGTCTTGGGTCCCGGGGGTATAAATACCCGGACCCCTCTCTTTTGGAGGTTATGCAAGGATTATCAAGGTCAATCTCTCTTCTCTCCCAACCCTAACCCTAATTTCTCTCTACTTCTTCTTCTTCTCTTAGTTCTTCCCCTAGTTAGTGCTTAACATCGTGGATTATGGATAAATATTTCTGGCTCTCACGATGCTGATTCCGTAGATCTTTGGTGCCAAAGCCAAGATATATACTCCCCTCTTCCATGACAACCCTATAACCATCCCCACCACTCATAACCACCAATAAATACCTCCTTCTACAATCAAACCACCCCATAACTACCTAAAACTACTTATAACCGCCTCTAATCCCTCATTCCAACAATTACTATCCTCCAATTCCCCTATTCCAGCACAGTTGGACATCCCTCCGGCATCCCCATTCACGCCCCCCCCCCCACTCCAACAACAATTTACCCCACCAAGAAGTCACGTTCCTCCTTTCTGACGAGCCAACCAACACCTACCCTGCTCACAGGCCAAATCACATGGTGTTGAAGGGGAACAAAATTGCCATGCCGCCATAAAGAACTAGCATAGGCGACAAATGCATTGAACAAATTTTGAGTAGAGGAGATCAAAGGTACACATAGGATGAAGGCCTCCATGGCCTTCTGTGATAGGGGATCTGCTGCAGACTCTGTTGAAGGGTCACCGACGTGAATTGAATTTGAGGAAGTTGATGGAATATTATACGTTCACATGGTGTTCATTGTGGCTGAGAAGGATGGACAACAATAGAGGAAGAGTAGATTTGTGCTTTAATGAAAAGGATCGCAAAGCTACTGTGAAGAGAGGATATCAATAGGATCTGCATGATAGGGTGCTGATGGGATTTGATATGCAGGGTTTTGAGGGAGCATTGATAGGAGAAGAAATGATTGATGTGAATTGTTACGGTCCAAAGATAGTACCACAAATATGAAAGAGAAGGGGTCAGATACTGTGGAGTTGTGTGCCTCCAGTTGCTTATACATTGTTTGAAAGAGAGAGACCAAATCTTTTAGGGTTTATAGACTCCAACATTACTTTTTTTTTAATTCCGCCAAAGGATTCCTTAAATACAACTTACACAAGACACATTTTGCACCGAGGTCCAAACAAATGGACAAACCATAGAAACATTCAAATATAAATAATACAAAGTACAACCATAAATAATATAAGTTGTTGCAAACTGGGAGTTTCAACAATAAGTAACATCATAACAAACAATTAAAATAGTGAAATGTCTCTAGCACAATACAAGGATGTCATGAAGAGTTCGGTAGATTTTCTAAGCACGTAATTAGGCCAGTTATCTTGTATGGATTAGAGAATTGTGAAACAAAGAAGTCATGATAGCTAAGTTGAGTCTGATGGAATTAGAAGAATATTAAGATGTATGTGTACCATGTTTGAGAAGGATAGATAAATGAAAGATTATATTCGAGTGACGGCATCTATTGAAGGGTTGGTAGTTGAAAATAAACATATGCGGTTTGGGCATGCATAATGAGAATTAGAAATATGTACATTAATATTAGAAAGGAAAACATGTAGGTTATAACATGGTTAGACGTTGTTTAAATCAAGAAAAGGTTTAATAGATTTGGCAATGGTCAAGACAATGATGACTCAAAAAATGACCCTATATAGTTGGCATAAGAATAGAGATATGTGAAGATAATTTTGTAGCGGATAGACTAGCTTACTTCCAAAAGGGCTTCCAATCCATTACACTTAATGACCGTTTGCTTTCTCTATCAATGGGAAACGGAGCTGATGGAAAAGGTAATATTCCTCCTTTTTAGAAAGTCATGGGTGAGTTCCTTTCCCTACTTTTCTGCCGCGCCCCCGACTCCAGTTTTCTCCCCAATAGTTCGTCGCTCTCATTCGTCAACTCTACTGCGCCAGTTTTCTCCCCTGACTCCATTTTCTCTCCGGATAGTTCGCCACCAGAGGTTCCCTTCTCCCTCCTTCTCGATCTCAGGTATGATTCCACGGTTTGTCTCTCCCGTCTATCTCCAGGTGATCTCTCTCCCACCGACGATCTTTCTCCCGACAGTCTCTCTCTCGGGGATCTCTCTCCCAACGATATCTCTCCTGACGATCTCTCTATTGGCGTTCTCCCAAATTTTTGAATCAACACAAGCAGGAATGAATGGACAATGACAATTCAAAAAAGTGACCTAGATAGTTGGTATAAGGCTGATTATAATGATGCTTGAACCACAACAAAATCAGCTTAGCTTTTACATGCATCAGGTTACCATCTTAAACATGGAGAGATACTATCTTTTCATCCAAAAAGCCCAATCTGATAACTAGTATTAAGATTTCGACCACATTAACTTATACTATTACTTTCAAATCGATGGGGTTGAAGTGTGCACGTGTAAACTTAGAATTATTATCGAATACAATAAAAATAGCAGTAGACTTTAGGATTAATTCTTTGCAGCTTTCTTAAAAGAAAAACTGATTTATGTCATGGTGGAGACAAAAGAGTTCCAGCAAATCAAATCATCATTTACCTCTCTTCCAAGACGCCAGAATCCTGAAAACACTTCATCAAATATTACAGGAATTTTACGCTTTCTGCATTCACTGACAAGCATGCGCTGGAACAATGGATCAATCATGTGCATTCCATCAGAACCATGGATAACTGCACACAAAACATTTTTGTTAATGAGATTCCATGACACCTGAATTCATAATCTTCTTTTCTGAAACATTCAGATTAAGTTTCACTGTCCATGAAATGAGTTGAATAACAATTCTAACTAAAATAAGTCACATTCCAAAAATTAAATCCAATGTCATGTTATGAAAAGTTCAACTACTGAACATTCTATTTGTGAGAATTGAGAGAGAGATCAATAAAAATATCAAGTGCACAAATTTTGATCTCCTACAAATCTCAAAGGATAGATCCGATACTAAATGCATAAGGCAATGATAATGTAAATCAAGGAAATCTTAATAGCATTTTCATCTGATACATATACGCTCACACATGCTCAAGAGATCGACCTCACCACGCAAGAGCATCCTCAGGGATGCGGCGACCGTTATGGGTTATCGTATCAGTAGTTAATTATGTATCTGTCTTTTATGTGTTTTATCTTGTAGTGGGGTCTTCATCTATATAAAGAGCCCCTTGTTATGAACGAAGTAGAGAGTAGTAGGAGAAAAGGAGAGGAAGAGAAATTGGAATTAGAGTTTGAGAGGAAGAGAGGGGGCAAATACCTGGAGAGTTCTTTATGGCCTAGCCGAACAAATCCTAGAGATATTTATACCTCTGGGCAAAGAGGGGGTTGGCTGTCCCCCCCCCCCCCCCCCCCCACACACACGTGGGTTGAACCTGCAGGTTCCTCCCCAAGCCGCCGCGGTTTAATTTGGGAGGGCTTCAGCCCTGCTTTGTGATGCCTCCTTCCGCCGTCGTGCATATTGTTGACCCATGAACCAGTTATGCATGGTCATAACATTCCCTCCATTAGCAGTCATCTGGTCCTCAAGATGAAAATCTGGATAAAATTCTTGGAACTCGAGCAGATCGACCCATATGTTGCGAGTCGTTGATACGTTCTTTTATTTGAAGAGAATTTCAAGAAAGATGACAAAAGAAATTCGCTATGGGAGGCTAATAAATTCTCTATCGATGGATCGATCCATCTTCTACACTTGGATATACCATAAAGTAACGAAGGTATACGGGATATGACACATGATTTATGTTCAAACATAGATAATTATGCTCATTTTTTTATGTTTGTTCAGCCCACTATGTTAGGATTGAAGAGGAGAATAGTAGAGAATAGAGGAAGAGAGAAATTAGGGCTAGGGTTTGAGAGAGAGAGAGAGAGAAAAACCTGAAGAGTCTTTTGCAAGCCCTAGCCGAACCAGCCCTAGAGGGATTTATACCTCTGGGCCAAGACGGGGCCGGCCACCCCACCCCACCCCCCTCCCCAATGTGGGTTGAACCTGAAGGATCAGCTCCAAGCAGTCGCGGATTAATTGGGGAGGGTTGAACTGGTAGCCTCCCTCTTCCGGCCGCGAATGAGATCTCAATCGGGGTCCATATCAGTATCCCTGATGAATAAAAATGGTCATCTTCGACCTTCTCTCCCCTTCCAGCCATCTCCCATCTCTCTCAATATCTATGTGCATTCTACATTTCTACGACAACTAACACTTAGAGTACAATGACATCGATAGTGGTATAAGGTCTAGTCATGAAGGCAGTTATGCACATGTTTCTTTGTTTTATGATAGTGTGGTAGAGCTTGTCGGGGGTGAGGGGTTGAAATGGCAAACTATAATGGTGAGTGATGAGGTTTAGCCACAAGATCAACAGTAGAGATCGGGCCACCACTTGGCAAAACTCCCTTATGTGTACTCGTCTTTGAAGCATCGACACTTCAAAATGCCCAGCGTGTCGATGTCAGATTCTCTGATACTCTCTGACACACGTGACGAAAGTCTGGCACGCGGGCTCATGCGGGACTCGCGCGTCCCGCTCAATCAAACACGTGTGTCCCTAAGCTAGCTACTCATGGTGAGGCAGGAGGCAATTTGTCTTGGACGTGCATTTTTTGTAAAAAAAATATTTTAAAGGTTCATATACAAGAGTAAAAGCACATTTGTTAATGATTGATGGAAAATGAATTGAAAAGTGTGTAAAAGTCTCAAGTAGTGACTAGTGATCTATTTGAGATGAAAAAACAAGAAGAATAGGTGAATGCTAGAATAGCGAGTCTTGCCTCTAAAAAAGTGTCTTTTCCCCCTTCTAGCATTTCAAGTAGTGAAGATGAATCTACTAGTGGGGTGAATATTTTTTCTACAAAAAAGAAGATTGAAAGTGGGAGAAAATGTTTGCTTGAGAATTTATTATTTTTACTGATGATATATAATGATAATGTGTTAATGTTCTATCATTTTTTGACCTTTTGTTAAGTTTTACATTTGAATATTTGATGAGTAATATTTAAAGATGACATAGATTATTTTGTTCATTTTTTATTTTTTTGTTAAATGTTTTAGGATTTTCATAATTATATAAAAATATATATTTAATATGCATGTCCCAACTTGTCGGAATATAGTATTTTTTTAGAATTGATGAGTCACGTATCGTGTCGTGTCATATCGTGTGTCGTGTGTCAGTGCAACATAGGAGGAAGAAGTTTTGGAAGAGATTGGAGTTCCCTATCTTGGATCCACGAGAACCTATAAGCTATAGAGATAGAGAAGGTAGGAGGGGAAGGAGAAGGGAATGTCGCAAAAGACATTACAGCAATTGGCGTGGAGCAAAGTCTTGATCGGGAGGGAAACCAAGTGATTTGCCCTAGCGTTGGTCTCCAGAAGGAGAGAGAGGGGGAGAAAAGAAGAAGATTAAGAGATAGAGTCAATGGACTTGATAATTGCATAACCATTTCATTCCCATTCTTCCCCCTTTCAATAGGGTGGCTAAATCGCCAAAATGCCCGTGACAAGGCTTAACACAATTGAGTTCAAAATAACATGTAACAAATAAGGAAAATAGTAATAAGGGAAGTCGATTTAAATCAATCCTTGCGCGCTTTCGCACGCCGCTAGTATGTGGCGCCCCATTGTGGATCCATAACAAATGTGCTCAGTCCAATGTAAACATCCCCCTGAAATTGGTACATTGCTTTGAGAAAGCACGTGACATAGCAAAATCGTTTAACTCCAAAAAGCTAGGCCACGTAATAGTGCCCATCCCAACACACTGACCTTAATTCTATTGTACACATTAAAATGATTGAAAACAGAGCAATCACCCGCATAATGCAGTTTATCCTCTAGTACACCGACATCTGAAACATACAACATCAAAACAACCCTACATGAGTGCTTTGTAGTCGCAATCCCATCATAAAGCCCAAGGTTTTTTAGGGAAATAAAATATGAGCACTAAGATACGCACACACAAAAGATGGGAAAATTATGGTTAAAGATTGTCATATCAAAAAAATGTTCATAGTGATCTAGCCATTGGACGTTTGATGGATGGTCACCTTTTAAAAAGATACAATTATACTTGCAAAACGTACTGCCTAGTCCTAAATATGTCTAGTCTGTAATATATTGTACAATAGAAGAAATGTATTTGACAATGAGTCTATGTGGATCTCCTAATCAACTAGACCCTCACCTGATCAAACTCCTTGAACAATCCACCAAAAAATGTCAAGACAACCAAATTCTCCCTCCCTAATTTAATCTTTTGAACAAGCTGACATAGGAAATATGGTCTTTCTCTTATCATACAACTGGTTTTACACATTTTTGAGACAAGATCCTATATTTCATATCACCAGTGAAAATAAATATGCTCGAGAAAGGTTACATTTCCCAAATTAGAGAAACTACAAAAGAAAACTATTACTCTAGTACGGTCTAACAATGAAGTACCAAATCATGACCTCAAGTTAAATAGCTGAGATCATAAATATAGATTTTTTCATCATCTCACTGCAATTGAAGAAATTAAATAAGAGGAACACGTCAGTCAGATGACCTTCTTCCTTTTACTATTAGTTTAATCTCCGCAATTCCAAGTCATTGCAGAAAGCGGGTATTAAAGAGAATGAAAATAACTTATATAACTAAAAGTTCATTTACCTGGTTCAATAATAAGCGCCCCAATATATGTACAAGGACTGGATGTAGAAAATTCCAATAACTGATTTGATATGTATGCGGAGTAGCATTTGGCTACAGCTGAAGAATCCCTAGCTCTACTTAAGAACTCACCATAAGAACTGAATTCTGAAATCGAAAAATATATTATGAACTTGCTGAAAATTGACATATAATACTGCGACATAAAATTGATTTAACTTACGCAAATCATCATTCTTAAAGTTATCATACTCAAAACAATCTGGTAAAGAAAGATTCCACATCTCTTTGGAGATAAAAATTGTTGGAGGTTTCAAAAAGAGGCCTTTTCCAGAATACCTGCAAAACGTACTTCCTTAATTTAAATGGTACCGGGCAACCAGAAACTATCTGAAGCAATAATAAGTGATACAGTCACAAAATAAAAAAATTATTATGTTGAATTCCTAAACTGAATCTTAGATTTGAGGAATCAATTTGTTGGATCTGTGCCTCTCTCTCATCCTAGGGATCTGTCTCCTTGAATCCGAGATTTGAAGATTCTACAGAAAGATTTGTGCCTCTTTTTATCCTTAGAATTTTTGCCTCACATCCTTAGGGTATGTGCCTCTCCTAGATTTTCCAGAGCGCATCATGCTTGTTTATGGTTGTATTTTCCATGCTGCATGTAATCTAAAACCAAAATATTATAATGGCTACAATTAATGTTGAAATTTTAGTCCCACATCGGAAAACTCACACTTAATTTAGATAGTGGATCCTTCCATTTAACACCAATTGGTTTTGAGTTAGGTACATAGATTTTGACATGGTATTAAAGAGGCTCAGACAAATGGACCACTCTATTGTCACCCAATTGAAAAAAAAAATCAACATTTTAGAGGGAAAAATCCTACACATCTACACGTGAAGGAAAATGTTGAGAACTCATGCAGGACTAACTAGTACCTATCCCAGTTAGAAGAAATACCTTCGTCATTGCCTCAGGGCTAGAGGTTTAGGGCAAAGCCTCTTTAAGTATTATACTAGAGCAAGTATTTACCTGTCCCGGTCCCTTAGTGGGTCAACCCGTTCTTCTCTTTACACTCTCCCCTCAAGTTGAGCATGGCTGTTAATCATGTTCAACTTGCCAACATTGCTATGGAAAGAAGCCTTACTCAACCCTTCAGTAAATATATCCATCAGTTGAACTTAGGATTGAATGAAAGGAATACAAATAGCACCATTTTCAATCTTCTCTCTTGTAAAGTTCCTATCAATTTCAACTTGTTTCGTACAATCATGTTGTGTTGAATTATGAGCAATAATGATGGCGGCTTTATTATCACATATAACATGATCGGTATTTCTATTAAGAGACTCAAAATTCTCATTAGATCCTCAGCCATAATCCTTCACAAATACATTGCGTCATCGATCTAAACTCTGCTTCTACATTGGAACAAGTTACAATTTTTTTACTTCGCCAGGTTACTATAATACCACCAACACAAAGGAGTAATATTCTTAGTAGTCGGTTAGAGATGAAGCCTTCCCAGTTGACGTCAGTGTAAACCTCCAAATTTAGTTGAGTGCGATCATCAATCCAACTGTGGAGAACAAAATCCTTCTTTTTGGTTAAATGTTCAAGTACTGTAGTATACTGTAAGTATCATAACTACGTGGACCATTGGGAGCACGGATGAATTGACTTAGTACACCAGTCGCATAAGCAATGTCTGGTCTCGTATAAGAGAAATAAATAAGCTTTCCCACAATATGTTCGTAACTTCTTTCATAGGTCCTCCATCTTCTCTTCCAAGGTCGTGATTGGTTTCAATAGGTGACTCAATGAGTTTACACCACAACATCCAACTTTCTTGCAACAGATCTAGAACATATTTTATAAGGGATATAAAGATTCCTCTATTAACTCTAGTGACTTCAATGCCAATGAAGTATCTCAATGGACCAAGGTCATTAACCTCAAATTCATTTGAAAGATGTCACTTCAAACTATCTCATAAACATCATCTCCTGTGATGATGATATTGTCAACATAGACAATTAAGGCTGTCATCTTTCTTTCTCTATAAGTGAAAAATAAAGTATGATCAACCCCACTTTGAGAATACCCAATAAACTTCATTGTAGTACTAAAGCACCTAAATCAAGCTCTCGGTGATTATTTCAATCGATATATGGATATTTTTAATATGAAAAACTTTTGTTCCGAGTCTTTTGTGACAAATCCAAACGGGGAGGTCATGAAGATCTGTTCTTCTAAATTTCTATGAAGGAAAACATTTTTCGCGTTGAGGCGTTGAGCTGATATAATTCCCACCCAAGTTTAGCCGCACAAGATAGAAAAAAAATGACAATGTTAATCTTTGCCGCAAGAGCAAAAGTTTCGGAGAAATCAACCCCTTTTGTCTAAGTGCACTCTTATGCAACAAGTATCGCTTCGAATAGCTGAATTACCCTTTCTGATTTTTTTTTTTAATTGTGAATACCCATCGGCACCTAACAATCTTATTTCCATCATGGAGAGTAAGCATATCCCAAGTATGGGTTTTTCCCCATAATATTCATTTCCTCAATCATAGTTTTTCTCCACCTGATGTCTTTTAGAGCTTCTTGTCAAAGATTAGGGAGGACAGAAATAGAAGCAAGGGAGGATATAAACACATGATAAGATGAAGATGGGAAGAGTACGAGTGAAGTGAGAGATGGGATGTTGGGTAAAAGTACACACACTTTAATAAATAGCTATTGGATAGACTTTCGGAATTGAGTTTGAAGCAGGTATTAGATAAAATTATGGGTGGGCAGGACCCAAGCTATTGCTCCGTTGAGTATAGACCACATAGTCACTAGAAAGGGTAGAATAATGTGGCTTGCTATCAGGTACATAGTGCAAGAGAGTGGGTGGTGGGAAGATGACGACTCGACTCGGTATTCTCTTCCCAATAAAAATTCACTTCACTAAATCTCTCCCCCTAAAGTGAGCCAAAAAAGTATGGCTTAGACTCACAGAAGGTAACATCCATGGAGATATAGGTCATATAGATGGAGGATGATTGTTTGTAACCCTTTTAAGTAATGCTACATCTGATAAAGACATGTCTAAGCATCCTAGAGTCGAGTATTTCCCGATTGTGTTCATGAATGTGAACAAAGGATACACACGCAAACATACGGTTTGAAGGTGAGCAATTGGTATCCCACAATAGAAGACATGCCACTAATAAGATAGGTGAGAATGAGGACATCATCACCCCAACAATGATTAGGAAGATGCATTGCAAAAAGGAAGGTTCAAGTAACTTCAAGAAAATGTATATATTTTCTCTCCGCAATCCCACTTTAAGTAGGAGTAGCCACACAAGCAGTCTAGTGAACAATATCCTATGATGCTTAATATGAGGTCTGACTACGCTCAATATTTTCAATACTATTATTGTTGCCTAAAATCTTAACATTTGCATTGAACTATGTAGTAATCATGGCATGAAACAATTTAAAGCAAGAAAAGAATTCGTTCTTAGTATACGTGAGATACACTCAAGTAACCCGTGAGTGGAAATTAATAAAAGTAACAAAATGATCCATATAAAGGAGTAGTGTTGAGCCCTCAAACATCAGAATGAATTAAAGTAAAAGATTCAATATGAGGCAAAGAAACATGTCTAAAATAGAATCGCTTATGTTTAACCAATTCACAAACATCATAGTGAAAATTTGAAACACTTATGAAGAAAGAATTGGTGGAGGGATGCACTAAATGGCAGTGCAGACACATGATGGTCATGGTGGTAGAGGTGGTGGAGGTGGTGGATGTGAGGGCGTAGGGGGAAGTGTGATCCAAAACATAACGCCCTTTCTCATCCCACAAGAGTTAAGGACCCAGTTCAACTTAGATCCTAAAAAACAAAATGAGATGGGTGAAAAGAACATGTCATGTGATTTGTAGCTCCGAAGTTAATGACCCACTCTGTAGGTTGTTGGGTAGAGATTTGTGTACTGGAGGTAGGCCGTGTGATATGAGTAGAGAAGGCAGTCTGTTGGCCTTTGAGAGGAGTATCTGTCTCAAAGTCATCTGTTGAAAAAAATGCTGCGTAGTTAGAACTTCTTCCATAGACAAGCAGTCATGGATGAATCAAAAGATCATTGCAAGATGTATCAATCAAGTGAAATGCAAAAGCGAACAGAAACTGTTGGTCGGTGGGTCGTCCACCTCGCCCTAGTCCCTGACCACAAGTGGTGTTGGGGAAACCACGTAATATATAACAATTTTTTCATATGTCGAGATTTGTGCGAACATCTAGAGTCATGCTCATAATTACCGTGAGGGCGGGAGTAAGAGAGAGAACCTCGAGTATCGATGGTTGCAAGAGGAGAGGGGTCCTAAAGAACAATCTGAGTAAGAGATTGATGACGATCAAATTCTTGTTGGACCAAGTTGAAAGCCTTGACAAAGGCATGGTTTCCTTCCTAATATTTGAACTCTAATATGATCGAAATTTGGGTTCAACACTTGGAGACAAGCAAAGATACAGTTCATATCATCCAGTGAACAAATCATGATCAGATCCTTAGTGAATTTTAGATACAAGGGATCAAAGTAATCAAGTTCCACAAGAAGCATATCGAAATCTGAATAGTATTGCACAACATAGAGCTCTCCTTGCATTAGGCGAGTGATCTCAGAGCGAAGTTGGTACATTTGTGAGTAGTTCTCTTTGCCAAGAGTACGCGGCCTTAGTCTGAGCCTCCTTAAGTATTTATACTTGAACCTGTATTTACCTGATCCCATCCTTTAGCAGGTTGACCTACTTTTCTCTTTACAATCCCCAGCCTCCTTAAGTATTTTTTCATGCGGCATTTAGGAATTTGTTATGAGCCTACTTTCGTAACAGCCATAACTCGCCGGAGTAGTGGCCGGAGTCGGAGAAGACGGCGACGGTGAAGGATACCGGGGAGTTGAAACCACGGCAGCCTATGCAGGGCTTGATCGTTGGAGGAAATAGCTACCAATATCTCACAATACGAGGACAAGAAGACTAGAATTTCCATTCATACCATAAACAAGACCCCAAGGGTGTAACACCCCTTCCCAGTATTTCAGAAATCAGCCGTCCGGCCGGGTCAGCGATGTAAAGAAAACTAGGAAACAGTATTAAAACTAGTAGCAGCAGGTAATAAAATCTATACTAAGCAATTTACGACTTACAGCGGAAGTTTGAAAAAAAGTAAACTAAGGGTAACCAGATACCTGATATCTGGATTCACAGAGCCACTAAACAGGAAGTAAAACTGAATTAACTGAAAATCTGATTAACCATAAATAGTCTGAAATAAATTAGATAAAACATTAATCTGATACAATGTTCTCATCTACAGGTACATGCTGAAATAGAGTAAACTGAAGAAGATAAATAGTACAAACTGACGCCACTATAATGCTCATCCTAGACGTAGCTTCCCACCTGGGTCACCTGAAAAACAGTGCCCACGAAGGGTCAGAGTAAGGAAAAATAACCCCTCCTAGTGACACTAAAAGCCAGTTTTACATATGAATGCATGTATGTCTTTGAAAATAATTTTATGCATTTAAAACTTTTATGCTATGTGCTATGCATGCCTTCGCACTATTCTCTGGTCACACATCTACTCGTACTAAACACGTGACTTTTATTTTACTAACTCAAGTCCTGGCGTTCACTAACTAGCGTATTGTCTCATGTCAGGTCTATACTTGAGTTCTAGGCGGCTTCTAACCTGCTCATCTACTAGGAAGGCTCTAGGCAGAGTAGCTCCTAACGCGCAACTGAAACTGACGACCCGAGACCATCTTACGAACCCAATTGTTCTAGTGTCACGCGGACACGGTCTCGAATCCACTAGCTGGCTCAAGGGAAGACACTTCCCAAGTCTGTACTACTCATAAGGTTCCATGTGCCTTATGAGAAAGGTAGTGCGCCTCTACCTAGCACGGAAGAAACTCTGTGTGCTGGCTGACCTTTGTGGTCTGACGCTACTCTGCAAGGGATATCTTTTCTGGTGTACTACTAAGCGACCCTTGACTTTCTTGTGGTCGACTTGAAGGGACATTCACGCCCTTGGTTGGACAAATTCCAAGCTTACATACGCGGGTAAAATTCGTACTTAAAATAATTATTCATAACTTGACTAACTGGGTCATGGAAAAGGGCGTCATCCTACACGTTTTCCGCGACCATTTTCCTACCGCCACACTTTACTATGCATGGTTATGTTGCTTGTACGAAACCTACATATGCGTATACAAAATATAATTTTTGTTATGTCTAACTAACAGGTATTAAATTTCCTTACAGCGGTGGTGCGGCGCTCGTACACTCGGCGCGGCGGCATCTTCTATTTCACAGGCAAAAATCTCCTACTGGGGACCTTCAAAGTGCTGCCCCGACCCCACCGAAGTCCTGCAATTCAAGGCAAACCTAAACTCATAATTTTTCCCTAAGGGTTTTCCGGTGGTAAAAATCCAAATTATCTAAGGTTGCACAAAAATTGCGTACTAGCTTCGTATATTACCTTTATGCGGAGATATTGGGGTTCTCAATGCGTCCCACTCAAACTCCGCGGTGAACCACGAACACCAAAACCTAAAATAGCGCAATAGAAATGAAAATTAGTTTAGTCTACCTCCAAAACGAAGGATATCCAAGTAGAAATCGAGAAAAGGAAGGGATCGACTCACCGGAACCGAAACAAAATCAACCTCCTTCGGTTAGGGTTGAAATCGGCTCTTCCACGGCCAAGGAAGGAAAAGGAATACTCCCCGGCGCCTGCAGAGGAGGGAGGAGAAGTCGGAAAAGAAATTCGGAGGGAGATCGGCCGCCGGCTAGGGCAGCGGGAATCGCCGGCTCTGGCGGAAGCGGGAGGCGTCGGGCGCGGCTCTTGCGGAAGACGGAAACAGGACGGGACAAGCGGTTCGTATCCGTGAACTGGAGATGCGTGGGCTTTAAGCAATCGGGCTGCGGTTTCTTTTTTAACCGAAAGGAGAGGGGGAAAATTATTGTTGGCACCCCACTTCACCCTAAAATCACCTAAACACGGCTATCGGCACACCCATTCTCAAAATAAACGGTCGCGATTTAATCATAGAACAACGTACCTCGACGACGCGATGTCCCGGTCAAAATCCGTCGCGACTCGACCCTATAATAAAATAAATTTCGCGTAAAATTTTCGGATGTTACAAATCTCCCCTCCTAACAAAAATTTTCGTCCTCGAAAATTGAAACCATACCTGAAACGAAGAGAAAAGAATAGTCTGCATTGCCCTTTAGCTCCTCCTCTCGCTCCCAAGTATACTCTGGGCGGCCACAGTTCATCCAAAGGACTTTGACCATGCGAATCTCTCTATTTCTGAGCTTCTGAATCCTTGAGTCCACTATCTTGACTGGTCTAACTCCAATACTAAGATCTGTCTCAATTGGTGCTTCCTCGGTACTGATGATCTGACTGGAATCTCTGACTGCTCTCCTAAGGTAGGAGACGTGGAATACATCATGTACACCACTCATTTCCTCAGGTAAGGCCAACCTATATGCAACCTCACCAATTCTTTCCAGCACCTCAAAAGGACCAACGAATCTGGGACTCAGCTTCTTCATCCGCTTTATTCTAGAGACTCCTCTAACTGGTCTGACCTTCAGATAAACGTAGTCTCCAACACTGAACTCTACTGACCTGTGTTTCTGATCATGATACTTGGCCTGGCGATCCTGAGCTGTCCTCATACGCTCCTGAATAAGCTTGATCCTATCAGTGGTCTTATCAATCCATGACTCTCTGATAGAAGATCTTTCCTCACTTTCTGCCCAACATAACGGCGTCCGACAACGTCTACCATAGAGGGCCTCGAACGGTGCCATCCCAATACTTGCCTGGAAACTGTTGTTGTAGGAGAACTCCACAAGAGTAACATACTTCTCCCACTTCCCTCCAAAATCTAGAATGCACATCCGTAGCAGATCCTCCAAAGTCCTATTTGTGCGCTCGGTCTGTCCATCTGTCTGAGGATGGAATGCGGTGCTGAAATGTAACCTGGTACCCAACCGCTCCTGTACGTAACGCCACTCCCTGGAGGTAAATCTGCCATCTCGGTCTGAAACTATAGTCTTGGGTACACCGTGAAGTCGAACTATCTCGTCTAGATACAACTGTGCCAGCTTCGGACCCTGATCCGTCTTCCTAAGAGGAATGAAATGAGCGACCTTAGAGAGTCGATCTACTATAACCCACAAGGAATCATTCCCACTCTGCGATCTCGGCAAACCATGAATGAAGTCCATAGATATATCCTCAAAAGTCCACTCGGGGATGGGAAGTGGCTGCAATTTGCCTCCAGGCCTCTGACACTCGGCCTTAACCAACTTGCATGTCTCGCACTTCCCTACATAATCTGCAACATCACTCTTCAAACCTGGCCACCAGACTGTCTTCTTAAGGTCTGCATACATCTTCGTGCTACCAGGATGTATAGAATATCTGGAATTGTGTGCCTCGAAGAGAATGTCCTCACGAAGGTGACTGACATCTGGGATGCACACTCTGTCGTCGTGCAATAGTAACTCATCCTGAATAGAGAACCTCTCCTTCTGACCTGACTGCACTGAGATCCAAATCTCTGCCATCTTTGGATCCAACGATATAGCTGTCCTGATCCTATCTCTAATATCGCACGAAATCTCCATCCAACTCAACCAAGCTGAACCAAAACTGCAACGGGGCACAACGACAATGTCCAGTCTCTCCAGCTCTCGTACTAACTCCTCCTGCTGAGTGAGAAGATAGAAACACGAGCCTCTCCTGCTAAGAGCATCAGCTACCACGTTCGCCTTTCCTGGGTGGTACTGAATGTCTACATCGTAGTCTGCTAGAAACTCCAACCATCTGCGTTGTCTCAAATTGAGCTCTCGCTGATCAAAGATATACTTGAGGCTCTTATGATCAGTGAAGATCTCACAACGCACTCCATAAAGGTAGTGTCTCCATACCTTCAGAGCATGAATGACTGCTGCAAGCTCCAAGTCATGTACGGGATAGTTCCTCTCATGAACCTTTAACTGTCTCGAGGCATAGGCTACGACCTTTCCATACTGCATGAGAACACAACCCAAACCCTGACCTGAAGCATCACTATAGATCTGAAATCCGTCTGACCCTGAAGGCAAACTCAAAACTGGTGCAGTCATCAATCTGTTCTTCAAGTTCTCAAAGGCCAACTCACACTCAACTGTCCAATCCAAGCTCTTTCCCTTCCTAGTGAGGGAAGTCAGTGGTAAGGCTATCTTCGAGAAATCCCTGATGAATCTCCTGTAGTATCCAGCAAGACCCAAAAAGCTGCGAACCTCTGAAACTGTCGTCGGCCTTGGCCAACTCTTAATGGCCTCTATCTTCTTTGGATCAACGCTAACCCCTTTCTGACTGATGATGTGGCCTAAGAATGCAATCTCTGAAAGCCAAAATTCACACTTAGAAAACTTAGCAAACAACTGGTTCTTCCTGAGTGTGCTCAACACAATCCTGAGGTGTGCTGCATGATCTTCTGCACTCTTAGAGAACACTAAGATATCATCTATGAAGACGATGACAAAACGATCCAAATACTCCCGAAATACCCTGTTCATCAGGTCCATAAATACTGACGGGGCATTGGTCAGCCCGAACGGCATGACCACGAACTCGAAGTGTCCGTATCTGGTACTGAAAGCAGTCTTCTGTATATCCGCGTCACGAATCCTCAGCTGATGATAGCCCGACCTCAGATCTAACTTGGAAAAAGTGCTCGCTCCCACCAACTGGTCGAACAAATCATCAATCCTGGGAATCGGGTACTTGTTCTTAACGGTCAACTTATTCAATTCGCGGTAATCTATGCACAATCTCAGACTACCATCCTTCTTCTTCACAAAAAGCACTGGAGCACTCCAAGGCGAAGTACTAGGGCGTATAAACCCCAAATCAAGCAACTCCTGCAACTGGCTCTTCAATTCTGCTAGTTCCCTTGGAGCCATCCGATAGGGAGATTTGGCTACCGGTGTAGCCCCAGGATGCAAGTCTATCGGGAACTCAATCTCTCTATCTGGAGGGGCACCAGGGAGCTCTTCCGGGAAAACATCTGGAAACTCCTGCACCACTGGTACCTCTGACAAATCAGCCTTAGACTCCGCGCTCATCAGTACTACGAAGGTTTCACAACCCTGACTAATGCACTTTCTCGCTTGGACTGCAGATATGATCATTTTCACTACTCCCTTCAATCCCTGAAAAGAAAAAGAGGTCTGGTTGGGGCCATCGAACTGAATCTGCTTCGCCCTACAGTCAATTCTGGCGTTGACTGCTGAAAGCCAGTCCATTCCAAAAATCAAGTCAAACCCTGCTATGGGTAGCAGCAAAGCTTCCACGATAATCTCAACATCACTAAACTGCACTGGTACCCTGCACTTGTCTCTGGTCTGCAGAAGGGATCCATTCGGCATCATGACTTCCAGCGGTACTGACTCGGGGAAGACTTCTAAATCCAACTTACGCACTAAAGATTCCGCGATAAACGAGTGCGAGGCACCCGTATCAAACAGAATCTTAGAGGGTAAGTTACGAATCATAAGGATGCCTACATGAATGATTTATGAAGGATGAAAAATTTAATGTGTCACTACGGAGGATTTAAAACCAACTTGCAAGCAAACAACACTTACCTGTCACAACATCCTCCTGATCCTTCGCCTCCTGCTGACCCAGCCCATACGCTCTGGGCTGCACTAAGTCTCGACCCTGCTGCGGTCTCCCATCGGTGAGCATCAATGCTTTGCCCTTATCTACCCTGCTAGGGCCACCAACCTCGAACTTCGACTGCAAGAAGTAAATTTCATTAAAAATCTATCGAAATTACATAAATGTAATCAATACATAAGGACCTTGATTACCTGATTTGTCCCAGCTTCCTGACAGAAGCGAGCTATGTGTCCAGGTTGTCGGCACTTATAGCATACGCCTGCACTGGCCAAACACTCTCCTGAATGGCGACGCTGACACTTGGGACACGTGGGATAGTCCTTGCTTCGGTCACCAGATTGACCATTCTTCTTAGCATCAGGCTTCGGCTTCTTGAACCAGTTCTTACCTTGGTCATTCTTGTTCTGCTGCGGCTGATGCGAATCCTGAGATCGCTTCGCACGGAAGCTACTTCGCTTCTGAACCTTCTGCTGGTCAGCCTCCAGTCTGCGAGCTGTATCCACTAAGCTCCTGTAATCAGCATTGACCATAGTCATCAGCGGCTGCCTCAACGAGTCACGCAAACCATCCACAAAGCGACTGCACTTCTCAGTCTGATCTCCCTGCATCACGCCCGCATATCTAGCCAGATGAGTCAGCTCTCTCTCGTACTCAGTAACTGTTCTGTCCCCCTGGAAAAGCCTAAGGTACTTCTCCTGGAGACCTCGTCGTGCGGAAGGAGGCACGAACCAACTAGCAAGAGCTCTAGAGAACTCGCCCCAAGTGAACATGTCTGGGGTACGGCCTGGCCAAAAAAAATACGATTACACCAAATAAAATTAACACATTACTTCCTAAAATAAAAGAATTGATCATAACACTTTACCTGCAGGATCATCTGTCCGGTATTTGTCCCACCAGACTTTTGCCTCTCCTCGGAGGAGGAAAGCTGCCAGAGGAACTTTCTTATTCTCCGGGCACTCTAAAACATTCAGCAGGTCTCTGGTGTTAGCTATCCAATCATCTGTATCCATCGGGGTTTCATCCCCACTGTAGTTCGAAGGCTGAAGTTCTCTAAAATTTCTCAAATAGCGCTCCAGGGTCATCTCCACAGGTGCTGCTGCCGGAGCTGGCGCAGGGACTGGTACTTGAACTGGAGCTGGAAACCCTGCAGCCAGTCCTCTCTGAAACTCCATCAAGGCAATAGTAACCGCCCTGGCAATCTGAGACGCTATGTCAGTGCCCTCTGGAGCTGCTGGAACTGGCGGTACCTGTGGCATGGCAGCGTCTCCCATGGTTGCACTAAGAACCGGGTTCTGGCGTGAAGATTCACCTGGTTCACTAACTCGTGGTGCCTGATAGAATATATAAAGGAAATCTGATTATTAAACAAGCATCTAAGAAATCTGATCTAGCAACTTATTTTGTACTCTAGCGAACACTAAGGCTTAATCGCAACTTAAAGTACTTTACTGACAATAGTTTACTCTTATACGCTCCTATGGCTCTGTGAATTCTTTCTAGGGTCCAGGGATCCTAAACCTCGCTCTGATACCAATTTGTAACACCCCTTCCCAGTATTTCAGAAATCAGCCGTCCGGCCGGGTCAGCGATGTAAAGAAAACTAGGAAACAGTATTAAAACTAGTAGCAGCAGGTAATAAAATCTATACTAAGCAATTTACGACTTACAGCGGAAGTTTGAAAAAAAGTAAACTAAGGGTAACCACATACCTGATATCTGGATTCACAGAGCCACTAAACAGGAAGTAAAACTGAATTAACTGAAAATCTGATTAACCATAAATAGTCTGAAATAAATTAGATAAAACATTAATCTGATACAATGTTCTCATCTACAGGTACATGCTGAAATAGAGTAAACTGAAGAAGATAAATAGTACAAACTGACGCCACTATAATGCTCATCCTAGACGTAGCTTCCCACCTGGGTCACCTGAAAAACAGTGCCCACGAAGGGTCAGAGTAAGGAAAAATAACCCCTCCTAGTGACACTAAAAGCCAGTTTTACATATGAATGCATGTATGTCTTTGAAAATAATTTTATGCATTTGAAACTTTTATGCTATGTGCTATGCATGCCTTCGCACTATTCTCTGGTCACACATCTACTCGTACTAAACACGTGACTTTTATTTTACTAACTCAAGTCCTGGCGTTCACTAACTAGCGTATTGTCTCATGTCAGGTCTATACTTGAGTTCTAGGCGGCTTCTAACCTGCTCATCTACTAGGAAGGCTCTAGGCAGAGTAGCTCCTAACGCGCAACTGAAACTGACGACCCGAGACCATCTTACGAACCCAATTGTTCTAGTGTCACGCGGACACGGTCTCGAATCCACTAGCTGGCTCAAGGGAAGACACTTCCCAAGTCTGTACTACTCATAAGGTTCCATGTGCCTTATGAGAAAGGTAGTGCGCCTCTACCTAGCACGGAAGAAACTCTGTGTGCTGGCTGACCTTTGTGGTCTGACGCTACTCTGCAAGGGATATCTTTTCTGGTGTACTACTAAGCGACCCTTGACTTTCTTGTGGTCGACTTGAAGGGACATTCACGCCCTTGGTTGGACAAATTCCAAGCTTACATACGCGGGTAAAATTCGTACTTAAAATAATTATTCATAACTTGACTAACTGGGTCATGGAAAAGGGCGTCATCCTACACGTTTTCCGCGACCATTTTCCTACCGCCACACTTTACTATGCATGGTTATGTTGCTTGTACGAAACCTACATATGCGTATACAAAATATAATTTTTGTTATGTCTAACTAACAGGTATTAAATTTCCTTACAGCGGTGGTGCGGCGCTCGTACACTCGGCGCGGCGGCATCTTCTATTTCACAGGCAAAAATCTCCTACTGGGGACCTTCAAAGTGCTGCCCCGACCCCACCGAAGTCCTGCAATTCAAGGCAAACCTAAACTCATAATTTTTCCCTAAGGGTTTTCCGGTGGTAAAAATCCAAATTATCTAAGGTTGCACAAAAATTGCGTACTAGCTTCGTATATTACCTTTATGCGGAGATATTGGGGTTCTCAATGCGTCCCACTCAAACTCCGCGGTGAACCACGAACACCAAAACCTAAAATAGCGCAATAGAAATGAAAATTAGTTTAGTCTACCTCCAAAACGAAGGATATCCAAGTAGAAATCGAGAAAAGGAAGGGATCGACTCACCGGAACCGAAACAAAATCAACCTCCTTCGGTTAGGGTTGAAATCGGCTCTTCCACGGCCAAGGAAGGAAAAGGAATACTCCCCGGCGCCTGCAGAGGAGGGAGGAGAAGTCGGAAAAGAAATTCGGAGGGAGATCGGCCGCCGGCTAGGGCAGCGGGAATCGCCGGCTCTGGCGGAAGCGGGAGGCGTCGGGCGCGGCTCTTGCGGAAGACGGAAACAGGACGGGACAAGCGGTTCGTATCCGTGAACTGGAGATGCGTGGGCTTTAAGCAATCGGGCTGCGGTTTCTTTTTTAACCGAAAGGAGAGGGGGAAAATTATTGTTGGCACCCCACTTCACCCTAAAATCACCTAAACACGGCTATCGGCACACCCATTCTCAAAATAAACGGTCGCGATTTAATCATAGAACAACGTACCTCGACGACGCGATGTCCCGGTCAAAATCCGTCGCGACTCGACCCTATAATAAAATAAATTTCGCGTAAAATTTTCGGATGTTACAAAGGGTCCCATAAATAGAAATATACAGGGGTATTAACGTAATTAGCCCGACACCGACTAATAATATCATCATACTGTTGGGTTTTCTATACTAAAGTGCAGCAACACATCATATGTGCGCAGCGGAATAAACATACAAGAACGACCCAAAAGAGTAAAGGATCTTGCGATCTCCATGAATCGAGAAATAAAAGCATACAATAAGACATTGCACCAGAGAGGGATTGAGTCTTTACTCAACCAAGATGCTCCAATGATCCAATCTAGAAATAGACGGCCGAGTTAACACAAAAATAGATCTGTGACTCTACAGGTATCCACACGAGTGGTGGAGAACCCCAATATCTTGTTCCACAAGAACTGGGTTGGTAAATGACTGCTCTTTGGGTCTCCACGAATTGCTAGATTCGTTTACAGGAGAGGCAACGATAAGAAGAAATCACGGCGGGTTCTAGGGCAAGTGACGACTTCAGAAGTACGCACTTCAGTTTCACTCACTCAGAAAAATCTTTTTCCAAGTCTATTTATATCAAAGGATAACAAATAGACAGAAGCCCTCTTAGAAGTCCGCCAAAACTCAACATACGATGACATGCGTCGACTTGCACTCGGCGCAACGTCGAGATGCACTCGACGACATTCGACGCAACTGTGTAGACACGCAGTCGATGCACCTGCGTCGGGTAGAACTCGACGTTGCGTCGATTTCTACTCGATGTAGCGTCGATAAAGAACTTGCTTCGACACTGAGCTTGGCTGCGTCGACATCTAGTTGACGTACGTCGATACGTACTCGACGTGCGTCAAAACGCACCCGACGCAACCCGTCAATATACTTTATGTCATAGGTTTGGTCTCTTAATCATATCCCATATGAATGGGGGCCAACACAATCCTTCCTCCAATTTCTCCAAGCACTCTTATGTGCAACCATATAGGCTCAAATCGCGTTAGCAGTGAGATTAACTGCTTGACTACTTCTAGACCACCATAGGAACACCAACACATACAACTCGATATAATAAGATAACTTTATAAGAACGTTGACCGTAACAAACATTGACCATAACATCACTCCCGCTGTCCAATAAAAGCTTGTCCTCAAGCTCAAGAAGTCCGCGGTGGAGCACTTCATCTGATGCCCTTGTCGTCTGAGTCTGCAATGTGCAGGTATAAAAGCCTGTTGCACCTGTGAGCGTGAATGAACTGCTCATCGCAATTAAAACATAATCCATGAGCGCGTTGTTGCAGCATTTCACCCTGAGATAATCGGCGGACCGTGGGGTTATGGTCCTCGATACGTCCCTGTTGAGTGCCAATGTCGGTGGGCAAGTAGGCTTAACGAGCCAACTGGTAGCGGCGTTCACATAGCCTCGCCAGACTCATAGTAGTCACTAAGTCTATAGGGGCCTCAAATTTGGCATCTAGTTGTATGCGATCTTGAAGTGCGGCTGTGAAGATGGCGACTTGCATTGCTAGAGGAAGCGTGATGTGTGTCAAGAGCTGAAACTGTTCAAAGTAATCATCCAATGTGCCCGTTTGACGGAGTGTCGTAGAACACTGGGGGGTTGTTGCGGATGGGAGGACCGAAAAGCATGTTGCAAAATCGCTTGAAGTCATCCCATGTCAGGCCTGGTTGGTCGGTGAGGAGACAAGTAGCCCAAAGCAAGCTGAGTGAGTAGATGGTGGAAAGAGGCTAGAGAAAGTCAATCAACGGTCGAAGTTTGTTGGTGGTCAAAGAATTGCTCGCACATGATGAGTCAGGTCAATGGATCTGTTTTGCCGTCGTAGGTGTGGAAGTCCAACCAGGTATAGAGCGGCGGCATAGCCACTTCTGGGTGGATGAAAGTCGGTGGCGCGTGGTGGATTATGTTAATTTGTGGAGCCTGACTGTGTATGGGAGTATTGGGCACTCTCCACGATTTCACTGGTCGAGCATATGTGAAAAACCGAGGAGAGAAGCGGCGGAAAAAGAGAAGCGGTGTACTTTTGATCGTTCTTCATAGTGGATTTTCTGGGTGCAGGTGGTTGTGGTTTTTTTCTCGGATTTGGGGTTTTTCCACGTTAAATCCTTGTGTGTTTTTTTGCTTGATTTCTCTGTGATTCGTGTGTGTTACGTGGGCATCGTATTCCCTAACAACTGGTATCAAAGCGAGGTTCTTCGCGGGAAGATGAGAGACGACACAAGGTACAAGATCGAGAAATTTGATGGGGCAAATTTCGCATTCTGGAAGATGCAGATAGAGGATCTGTTGTACCAGAAGAAATTGTTCTTGTCTTTGGACGAAAAAGAGAAGAAACCTGAAACAGTGAAGGATGATGAATGAGAAGTTCTCGATAGATCAGCCCTAGGTACGATCCGACTCTCGCTATCCTCTTTTGTATCTTTCAATATTATAAACGAGAAGACCACAGAAGATCTCATGGCCGCATTGACAAGGATGTACGAGAAGCCGTCGGCCTCAAGCAAGATTTTCTTAATGAAACGGTTATTCAACATGAAGATGTCAAATGGTGCATCGGTGACCGCATCTGAACAGTTTCAACACAGTAACAAATCAGTTAAGTTCCGTCGACATCAAGTTTGATGACAAGTTAGAGCTTTGTTATTACTTTCTTCGTTACCAAATAGTGGGATGGTCTAGCTACTGCAGTAGCAACTCCTTTGGAAACTCCAAGTTAAATTTGACGACATTGTTGGACTGGTGTTGAACAAAGAGTACGCAAAAAGGTAAATCCTGGAACTGCGGGAATGTTGAGAGTAGAGGAAGAAACTTCGACAAGAACTCTGGTAGAGGATGTTCCAAGTCTGCGCGGGGAAAATCCAAGCCGCAGAAGGGAAGTTTGAATGCTGGAACTGCGGGAAGAAGGGTCGTCTAAAGTGGGGTGTACTACCCCAAAGAGGATCTTCAGTGGGAAATCTGAGAAGACCGTTGCAACAAATGTTGTTGTAGATGATTTAGAGGACGCTCTAAACCTATCTTTAGACAACATCGAGTGTTGGGTGGTTGATCAGCCGTGTCTTTTCATGCAAGCCCAAATATGAGTAGTTTAAAAAATTTCACTAAAGGAGATCTGGGAAAGGTTTACTTGGGAAACAATCAAGCATGTGATATCACCGGAAAGAGAGACGTGGATATTCGTCTACCAAATGAATCTGTATCGAGTCTTACGGATGTGAGGTACGTACCATGTCTGAGGAGAAATCTTATCTCGGTCAGTCAACTTGCAAGACAGGGTACCTTTGCTTCTTTTGGTGACAAAACCTGGAAGGCCAATAAGGGTTCAGTCGTTGCTTGAGGACTTTGGATGGTACCCTATATGTTATCAACAAGGAATCTGATTCTATTTCTATAGCAAAAACGGATGATGATAAGAAATATGGCAAAATAGACTCAGGCATATAAGTGAGAAGGAATGAAGACCCTCATCTCAAATGACAAACTTCCCTGATTTGAAGTCCGTTGATTTGGACTTTTGTGAAGAATGTGTTTTCGACAATAAAGAAGAGTGGGTTTCTCAAAGGCTGGAAGAGAGTTAAAAACTCAAAGACTAGAGTTAGTTCACACTGATGTGTGGGGGCATGTTGTTCTTAACTCTCTTGGTAACTCTTCTTATTTTGTTACCTTCATCGACGACTGCACGAGCAAGTTTTGGGTATATTTCTTAAAACACAAATCTGATGTTTTTTCTGTTTTCAAAACCTAGTTGACTGTGTTTGAAAATGAAGGTCTAAAGATGAATATCTTAGATCTGATAATGGCGGTGAGTACTGTGACTCATAGTTCAAGGAGTTCTGTGTCAAAGCTGGAATTAGGCGTGAATACACTATTCCAAGGATGCCACAACAAAATGGCGTAGTAGAGCGCGCATGAACAGGACCATCACAGAACGTGCTAGGAGTATGAGGATGCATGGCGGTTTGCCAATGCAGTTCTGGGCCGATGCAGTTAACACTGCTATTTACTTGATCAATCGTGGACCTTCAGTTTCGCTGAAGGAAGGTTTGCCCGAAGAAGCATGGAGTTGAAAAGCGATAAATTTTCTCACTTGAAGGTTTTCGATTGTACAGCTTACGTTCTGTTGATGCAGGATCCATAAGTAAGCTTGATGCAAAGTTCAAGAAGTGTACATTTGTTGGTTACAACTCAGATGAATTTGGGTACAAATTTTGGGACTATCAGAATAGAAAATTCATAAAGAGCGGGAACGTCATCTTCAATGAAAGGGAGATGTACAAGAACCGGAACAACAGTTCAGAAGGATCATCGATGAGTCCAGAAGAATCATCAAAATTCGTGGAGTATGATGGAAACAACGAGCAGGTTGAGGAAGTTCAACAATCTGATCATGCAGAGCAAGGGGAAAGAATAGAGGAAGTAGAGGCAGTAGTGGTGGCTCCATATACCCCTAAGGTGGAAGTACGGAAATCCAATAGGGTCAGTCAACCCACTCAAAGGTATTCACCCTCTATATTACTTGCTGCTAACAGATGGTGGTGAACCGGAGTGCTTCAATGAAGCGGTGGGAGCTGAAGACTCCATTAACTGGGAGTTGGCCATGAAAGAAGAGATGGACTCTCTTATGCTCAAACCTGGGATTTAGCCGAACTCCCAAAGGGTAAGAAGGCGCTTCACAACAAATGGGTCTACAGACTGGAGGAAGAACAAGGTGGGAACAAGCGCCACAAGGCAAGACTTGTGGCGAAAGAATTTCAACAAAAGGAAGGTGGTGGAAACCAATCCCGATCAGGTCGACGAACAATTTCTGACGCCGCACCCACCGGACCTCTATCGGTCCTGAGCTTTGCATTGTGTCATTTTTCAATTTATGTATTGTATTTGTATTTTTGTGAAATATATATATATATATATATATATATATATATATAAGTTAATTTGACAATATATATATAAGTATATATATACATTATATATAGTTATTTGAGTAGAAGTAGCTGGTTCACAGCTCCAGCCGGTTCAGTGTTATCAACTATCAGAGTCATGCAACTGTTCATCTTCCCTAAGCCGCAAGAGCCGTTCCGCCATCTCCGGCCCCAAGCCCGCATATTTCATGTTGCGCCTCACGTTCTACGCCGCTTTCGACGCCACAAAAGACCACGATGGCTACAACGCACCCCACGAGCTACACACCGACGATTTCAGCCTGTCAAAGCTCCGCCATGGCCGCTCGTTCCATGTTTTAGACGGTTAGGAAGTTATTTGTTTCTGTTCTTGCAACCCTATAAAAGGGGAGTCATTGTTGAATGTTTTTTCGATGTTGATGAAATTGAAGAAGATTAGTGTGGTGATTCCTGTGAGATGCTCCGTGTGAGAGTTGTAGGAGATAGATGATAATGAATGTTTTTAGTTTGCCTCTATCATTTGTTTCCTGTGATCAGTCCTGTGCAGTGACTGAGGAAAAGATGTTTGCTACATGTTAGAGTTAGAGTATAGGGTAAAAGCTTTTGTGAGAGTTTTTTTTAGAGAAGTTGAACAGTTTAACTTTAACGTTATTGTTGCTAGTTGATATTGAGGTTGCTGTTGAAGTTGAATAGTAGAATGGCTGCCGTGAGATTGTTGATGAGTGTATGCTTCTATGAATGCCCAGTAGAATGAATTAAATGAGATTTGAAGCCCTGTGTGCTACTTCGATTGAGAGTAGAAAGAATTGTTTCCCTATTTAGAGATTTCGTGGATCCACTCGTGTGTGAGAGAGTGAATTTTAGGTAGTTTAGTTTGTGCCTTCCTTACACTATTGAGCAATGTTGCAGATGTTGGATGTCGGGGACACGTCGGTTTGGGTTTTCATGTCGGTTTTTTATATATCGGGGATATTTCACATATCGGATTTTAATAATTAATTAATTATATATGTAATTAAATGTTATTTTTTATGCATGTCACAGTACTACCTACTATACAACCTATTGAACTTTAAATATTAAAGGTTATATGTAACATTTAACATACAAGACTTTAAAAATGAAAATTTATAAAACCAGTGATTTTAAGATCAAAATTTCAAAAACCAAATTTCAAGCATACCTCATTTTTCATCACATAAAGACTCATCTATAGTCGGCAGAGTAGATAAAATATGATCTTCATCTAATGAACCCTCTAGATCTCCCTCGTCCACCTCAGATACTTTTCTCTTTCCCCATCTTTGATAACTAATTGTCATTTCTTTGCTTGTAGCTAGTCTTTGAGGCCTCCTTTCATCATGATCAACGTCAACTATATTGTCAATTTGCGCTCATGTCAGCCCCTCTCCAGGAAAGACTTCATCATCGTCATCTTCATTTTCATCCTCCTCGGGATCAACATTCATCATCCACTCTTGTACCATTCCAAAATCAACATTCTTAGTTGTCAATGGATCTCGAGATATTTCAGAATATTTTGCCTTCAGCAAAACATTGAACTATACAAATACTAAATCGTTCAATCTTTTGCTATCAAGTATTCCTCTTTTTATAATGTATCTACAAATTTTTTAAAAAAGTTAAATAATGCATACAATCATATAATAAGATATTAATATTTAACTAAATAACTAAATTAATGCATATCATCTCGAATGTGCTCTAGTTCTCTCATAGCCAGAGAATGAAGTAGTCAGACTTAAAATTTTCATAATCATAGTTTTAAGGTACGACGTATCAGCACCGTTAAGTGTCCACTAATGTACTGTGAAAATTAAAATGACAACACAATGCATTAATTATTATACATAAATACATAATACATCATTAAAGTTAATAAAAATATATATTAAAATGTACATGTAGTTAAGTTGAGATTTTGTAGCTGCCTCTTTATCATATCTTTACCAAATAACCCCTGTGGGTATTGGTAAACATCAAGCTCGACACTGATGTGATCCTATGTAGGGAGAAGAAAGCACCAGCGCGCAAGAGAGAGGAGAGCACCAAAGAACCACAAAACCAAAGAACTAGAGAGCACTAGCAGCCACACAGAACTAGAGAGAGGGGGAGCACCAGAGAACAAAAGAGAGTGCCGACATCGCATGAGAGAGGGAGAGCACCAGAGAACCACGGAACCAAAGAACAAGAGAGCACCAACGAGCCACAGAACCAGAGAAAAGGAGAACACTAGAGAATCAGAGAGGGAGAGCACAAGAGAACCAGATAGAGTGTCAACAGCGCGTGAGAGAGGGAAAGCACCAGAAAACCAGAGAAGTTAGAGAGCCGACAGCACGCGAGGGAGAGCTAGGGCAGGAGAGACGGGGAGAGCTAGGGAGGAGGGACGGGTTAAAATGAGCGGGGTCGGGGGAGTTAAAACAGCGGCCCGAACCCGCTCATTTCATTATTAAAATAACAAAATAAAATAAAATAATTAGAAAAAACGGGCGATATGCCCGTTTTTTGGGGCCGATATGTCGGTTAAAACCGACATATCATCCGGTTTTTTAAAAACGCCACGACCCAAATTTAAAATGGGTTCGTGTCGTTTTTCCTCCCAAACCTTCATATCGGCTGATATGTCGGACATGTCGGTCAATATCCACAACACTGATGTTGAGTGTAACAACCCGGTTTTAAGATAATAATAATGATAGTAATAATAATAATATTAATAATGAAAAATTAGGGTTATCCCCCCTATTATTTATCCCGCTCCTTGTTCATTCCCGCAAGCTGATCTCGTCCCCCGCTGCTCTCCTGCACGCTACATCGTCTATCTCCCGGAACTCCCGATCCGCTTGTCTCCCGACTCCAGCGCACAACCTCCGCTTGCTTCCACGTCCTCTGGCGACTCCTCCTTCTGCTTCTGTCGGCTTCTCCTCTTCTGCTAGGGCCGACGGCCTCCAGCGGCATCTCCTTCTCAAGCCGTCGACGACTTCAAGGGGTCGACGACCTGAAGACCTCCTCCTCTCCATTTCTGGAGGCTGACATCAGCAGCAGCTCCCCTCTCCTCCTCCAACAGTCGCATCCCCTTCCCTATGCAGCGGCCTTCTCCTCCAAAAGCCCTATTGGCCCCTCTTCCGCTTCTTTTGGCGGTTGATTTCAAGAGGATCGTCTAGGGTTTGCTTGGATCCGCCTCTCCTTAAAATTTTTGAGTCCAATCTCGGTCTCTTTGGGTAAGAACCTCCTCTCTTCCCATTGATTTCAGATTTTTCTGTAAATCCTATTTTGATTTCGTGCCCTAAATTTCTTATACTTCGTGATCCAAGTTGTGCCCCTCTTGTTATTGTCTAACTATTCTGTATGTGTGTTTTCCAGTGCCTCTCCTCGACTCGCGTGATGGAATCTCTCAGAAGTCCTTTCCAAATTAGGGATTTTCCATACCCAGCGCCGCCAAGTCTCCGTCTCCGCGTGTGTCTCCTCTCCCCTCACTTTTGAGAGAGATAAATTTTCTTAACCCCTTTCTTATTTAAGTGTTACGATAAATTGTCTGTGTTAGTGTAGTGGTTTTTTTGCTATATCGTTTTCATCGTTCTTGTACAGGTTCAAAATATGATTTCTGAGTTTGCTTGTGCCGCTCAGCCGTCACCGCCAATTTCAGCTTCCTTAAGGCAAGTAGAGATCCCTCTCTCTTACAAGCATCGAATTTAAATTAATGTCTTAAATGAAGGATTTGCTCAATCAAGATAAAACTGGAAAAACGATAGATTGTTGGGCATGCGCGTAAATGTCTTAATTGTAATTGATAATGATTCTAGATAGTAAATAAATTGATGATTTGTTCTTTTATATAAAGGATCGTATCAAAAAAATGTTTACTTGGGAGATAATCGTGTCTTGGAATAAATTAATTAAAATGAATATTTAATGTCCAGGAAAATAACGTATTGTAATTGTGTCACACGTGAATGCTTGGACCCACAAACCATAAGTCCACTATCTAGTTTTTCTTATGTCATCGAATCTTATTTCTCATATCTGTCTGGTTGTAAGTCTTGAGTAAAGTCAGTTCTTCATCTGATCTTTCACTTTTAAGTGAATTCGTTTCTGCTAAAATCTCCTAAAGTGTGAATCGTGTAACTTGTAATATCATAAGCAAATATTGAAATGGGTTGGGGTCACTTGGGTTGCAGCCTTCACGGTGCCAGTTGGGACCCACTAAGCCTCCTTGAGCCGGGCCTGGGCCATGACGATGGTCACTACAAGCAAGAAGTTTTTCTAATAAGACTTGTATCCGGACTGAGTGTGAACCATGCACACCTACTCAAAACACTTACACACTTCATTGATTGCAGCTTATGATATTACTTATTCTATTATATGTTATGCTCCGGGATAAGCTTAATTTAGTCATTTCTGTTTGACCATTAGACTTGTTTGTTTTGGTAGCATCGCTTCATGAAAACTGGTACGTGTATGTTTCTGTTTCTACTATTTTGACTTTACTTTGCTCACATGTTTATTTCGATGTTCTGAAACTTTGCCTTTTATTTGGAATTACCTTAGCGTTCGTGACAGCGTCGCCAGGTCCTCGAGCCCGATCTGCTTAAAATTTCAGGTTCTATGTTTACATTTCATTTACTGTCAAATATTTCTTTTATGTAATAATTACAATCAGACATTTTTTTGGTATCAA